>JAJOOO010031846.1:0-16425 GCA_029582685.1 Solanum piurae
CATGTCAAGTTGCTTCTTCACTGACTATCAGATGACACCTTAAGTTCTAATTCAATTTAATTTCAAATATCATTCAAATTCAAATTGACTCTCAGAAAGCAAATAATATAACCAAAAACAGGCCAACGGTGATTTGGATTTAAATGGATCTAATCACATATATACTATATTGAACTTGAATTTATTAACCTTATATTTTGAGTTAGCTACTACCTACTTTAATTTGTGCTACTCACTTTAAACTAATTCATTTAGTAGAGCATATGAATTTTTTATAACTCATTGTACAAATAAAGTAATCTTAGATTAATTATTATAACCATTTTTAGATACTAACACAAGTCAATAGATGAGATTGAGACATACGTTTCGGACTAAACAATTTCATATAAAAGTTTTAATTTTCAATCTTTAATATCTCATAAAATAACATATATAGATTCATGTCTGACTTATGTAAATATTATTTCATGTGTACAACAAAAATCACAACCAAACAATACATTGTGAAGGCTGGATTTTATGTGAGGTCTCGCATTGATCATGAGATGTACATTGTGAACGCTAGATTCGGATGAACCCTTTACGGCATTTAACATTAAGAAGCGGATCTTAGATTTATGTTCTATAGGTTCAATCTTTAAGACAAAGGGGATTGGAGTAACTCCTGAAGTTGTTGTTATGTGATCAAAACACGTTTTCAAGCTTTGGAAACGGTCTCTCGCAAAAATGCAAAGTAAGACTGCCTATAATAGGCCCTTGTAGTTCGGGCCCTCCCTTCCCTGGGCTGCTCCTTTTTCGGTTAAAAAATAAGTGTGTTTCTTACTTATTTTTTGTGTTCAGTATATAAGCAAAAAATATTATTCTAAAAGTATTTGTATAGGCCCTTGTAGTTCGGGCCCTCCCTTCCCTGGGCTGCTCCTTTTTCGGTTAAAAAATAAGTGTGTTTCTTACTTATTTTTTTGTGTTCAGTATATAAACAAAAAATATTATTCTAAAAGTATTTGTATATAATATAGACAAACACTATAGGCATAGGAGAGGGAGTGGGGTGATGGGTAAGGGTGGTGGGGAAGGGGCTATTGGAGTCGGGGAAGATGAAGTGTGTTGGAGGGTAGAGATGACATAATCGATGTGTAATGTCATTAGTGAAACTCATTTTCCTTGCTTGGATTAGATACGTCATTTTCTTTATTTATAAGAAACTTATTTTTCTAGAAAAAGTGTTCTTCAAAATTTGTGACCAACTGAACATGTAAATTAGCAAAGAAATAGAAAATCTAGCTAAACTATAAGCTATTTTGTTTAGACATCTAGGAATATATATAAAATCGACATGATCAAACATGCTTGAGAGCACCACAAATATCTTCACACATCACTTCTATCTCTCTCATTGAAGTAAACATTAGTTTCATTGTCAATATTTTTAGCATACGTAAAAACCTTCACATTCTCTCCATCCATTACTAATAGCACATTCAAGAGTCTTCCTAATAACAATTATTTCAGTAGTCATGACTTTTCAAACACATTGGATTGGACCATAAGCACGAAGCAGTTTCCCAAGGCTATCCATAGCCGCAAATATGTTAGTCCTCAACATTGGATCGAAACTGTAACTATAAAATCTGAGAAATGATCAATTCATTCATCCAAGTAAATTACCATTTACACCAATTTCCCATCCTTGTACAAGTTGACCAGAAGCTGCAAGCACAAAAATCTAAGTTTAACACATCAAAATAAATACAAGTCATCGTCTCATACATCAAATACAATACCTATACGAAATTCAAGAGGTTTTCCTTCTCCAATATTGGTACCGAATATTTTTCCATTCTCCTTTAGTTTGCTAGTATAACGTACACCAACCTGTTCAGTGGAAGAAAATCATTACTAAACATTCAGGGGAAAAGGGTCAAAATGCACAGCTCAGTATATTCCTGTTTTATCTTCGGATCCGTCAGGTAATCATGGAGTTGTTCAATCCCAGCCATAGAAGAACAACCCGGGTGGACAGAGATATCAAAACCCTATTGCACGCAACAATGCGTAAAACATAATGATCAATGAACTAGGTTGAGAACTACAAATAATGGCTGGTAGTTTGGTATGTTGCGAGACAAAGATAATAAACCATAATAATCAATGACGCGCAGAACTATAATTTTCACTAAGAAGTATCAAAATATAAACAAGTAAATTCATGAAAGAAACAAAGGGGTGTCAATTTTAATATACTTATACATAAATTATTATTGTAATTTTTCAATGAAACCCTTAACTACATGTTGTTCCACCACTTACAATAACATACACATATAATTCCACTAGAAAGGTCCAGAGAAGGTAGTGTAATACACAACTTATTTCTCATAGGCTTTCGATAAAAATCTCAGTATAAAATTTGAGATTAAGTTTATCTTATGTTTGTACACCAAAACTGTAGTTACTATCTCATATAAAAAGATACATAAAATAATCTCATGAAATATTCTCTCAATTATCTCATCCCGGAGTAATAA
Source organism: Solanum piurae (assembly GCA_029582685.1). Classification (NCBI taxonomy): domain Eukaryota; kingdom Viridiplantae; phylum Streptophyta; class Magnoliopsida; order Solanales; family Solanaceae; genus Solanum; species Solanum piurae. The sequence goes on from JAJOOO010031846.1 coordinate 2,529, forward strand.
TAGTTACCTCACTCTCATCCCACTCCCTGTAATATTGCACCCAAATCTTGCGATCTGCTCTACCCTCCAAAATTTCAAAAGAAGGATCATCGGAGTCGTAGCCAATTGAGTAATCGTTTTCCTGAGATTCTTCTTCATGCATATTCTCCTCTCCTTCTTTCGATTTCAAATGTAGTGAAAATTCCAGCTCTGCCATTGTTACAAATTTTTCAAATAAACGAGAGATATCGATCAAATTAAATGGAACAAAAAAGTCACCCCAATATATAAGCAAATATATCCTAAACAGAATGGGATTCAAATTACTTTTATGGTAATAAATTTGTTAATTATATTTTGAATTTTAGAAGATTTGGAAAAAGAAATATATTATAATTAGAGAATTAGGAAAATCTTTTCCTGATGAGTTTGGACTATTTGAAATACTAGATTTTTGGCACGTGCGTTACACGTGATTATCAATTCCAAAACTATATGTTATAGTAAATAGTATTGCTTATTTAAGCGAAAATTTGAATAATAAACTTAGAAAAAAATAATATTGCAGATTATTTTGTGAATGTTCAATGTGGATCGTCATATATATCTCTTATTCATGCAAACCTATGAAGATGGTGTTGACACCCAATTTTGACCGACCTTTAGCAATTTTAGGAATGCTATTCGATTAAATACGTATTTTTTTTAAAATATGTCGAATTTAAAATTTTAATCGATTTTGCCTAAAAAATTATATATTTAGTATGCATACTTTATAAAAATTATTGTAAATGCTATTAAAATATTTTTAAATTATTAGTAAAACCCGAAATAATTCAAATGTTTTAAAAAATTTAAGTAATTTTAATTATGATTTTGTAGTATTTAAATTGGATAGCATTCCTTTTAAGTTTCCTCAAAATCATTTAAATGTTAGCCTGTTCTATTCTAATTTATTTCAATTTTAGCCATCCTTGCATTTCAATTCTAGCCAATTTTATTACAAATTTGGCCATTCCAATTCTCAATCTAATTTTCAGAATTTTAATTCCCTTTAATCTCATCCGTCCATCTTTTAAGTTAAATCCTAGCCGCTTATCTAATTCTAATTCAATGGATGAGATCAAATCCTCTATCCCTTTCCTAATTTATTCAAAAAGACCAAAACCCTAAAATGAATTTTTTCATCTCTTCCTCCTCTCTCCCTCTCTATCAGCCGCCCTCCCTCTCTCTTCTCTGATTTCTCCGCCAGCAGCAGCTGCTGCTGCTGCTGCCCTTCCTCTCTTCTCCTCCCCTTGTCGTCGCTGCTTCTCTCTTCTCCTCCGGCGAGAAACAGCAGCCAGCATCCAGCAGCTCGGCCAGAGCAACCAGCAGCCTGGCGAGACGACGCAGCAGGCTCCGCCAGCAGCAACAGCCATCCCAGGCGGACAGGCAGCACCAGTGAGCCCCGACGAACAGCAACATCAGCAGCTGGCAGCACTCCGACCGGAATCAACAGCAGCTCCGGCGAGAGTTCCTCAGCGAGCAGCGACGACAACAACAGCAACTCCGGCGAGGTCAGCTCGAGGTCCTGGTCGTCTGAGAAAACAGATCTAAACAGATCTGTGTAGGTTCGTTTTCGTTTTAATATTCTCTTAAATTGCCTATTATGATCATTAATCTATCATTACATGACTGCTCTATACGGAATTCTATAGTATCGTTATCGTTAGAATCATGTTCTTGTTTTAAGCATAAGATAAATCGGGATTTGCTTGACCATGGACTGTTCTTGAGGATTTTCTGAATTCTGAAAGTATGTGTATTTGTAGTTGTGTTGAAATAGCATGTTATGCTTTCAGCTCTCCTTAAGTTGGCTGAGTGTGACTTTGATGTTGATATACTTTTGAAATTTAGCATTTGATTGCATATGGTAGTAATAGTTTTAATTAATTAATTGAAATCACCGTTTTTTTTAGAACGGAAAAGGGCCAAAAATACCCTTCATCTATCTGAAAAGGTTCAAATAGACCCCTCGTTTATGTATTGGGTTAAAAATACCCTTCAGTCTACCTTTTGGATTCATTTTTACCCTTAACATTAACAGCCCTCTTTTAAATTATTATAATTTTTTTTTATTATGTGGCATCTTCCTATTGGATAAAATCAAGTCCCAACCCATCAATTTTTTTAACCCACCCAACCCATGACCCAAACCCAACAAAAAGATATATTTCTTTCTTCCTTAAAACCTAATAACCTCTTTTTTCTTCCTGGTAACTCATTAATGTCTTCCCCATAATTGCAGCAAAACAGCTGCACTTAAAACTATAAAAAACAGCACAAAACTTGGAACAAAACAGCTTCAAAGCTGCACCTAACAACAACTAAATTCAACAAAAAAAAAAACACCAAAACTGTAAAAATAAAATAAAATACACAACAGCAAAAAACAAGTTAAATGAGAATAAAAAAAACTGAATCAAAATTTGATAATAAACAACACCAAAATCGGTCAAAAAATGCAAATAAAATTGGTCCCAATTTACTTCATTAACGTACATTATAATGAAACTTGTTGCTGATTATACTTAATTCTAAAATGTAAGAACATTAACGAGGGAGGGAGATGGTATTTTTTTATTTCTTTTGATGGTCTTTTAGTTGGATTTGGGTCATGGCCTTGTGGATATGTGTCGAGGCAAGTTGAAAAAAATTGAAGGGTTAGGTATTTGATTTTGTCCAATAGGAATATACCATGTAATAAATAACAATAATAACAATAACTAAAAAAAGGGCAGTTAATTTTTAAGGGTAAAAATGAACCAAAAGATAAACGGAAGGGTATTTTTAACCCAATACATGAACGAGGGGTGTATTTGAACCTTTTCAGATAGTCCAAGGGTATTTTTGGCCCTTTCGCCTTTTGAGAATTGCTTATATATATATTATCATCCATTGGGATTGATTTGACAATAATCACCATAGTTGATTAAGTATGCATCTTGACATATTCCAATGGCTTGTCAACCTTTATTTTTGGCTAATTGTAATAAATTTTGAAGTTGTATGATTGTGTTTGCTTGATTGATTCAATCTACGGTTGTCTTAAATATTTTCCTTCCTTGCTTGTTTACCTTAATTAAAGCGGACAGATTTCTTATATTTTTGTAAAGTTAATAAATGTTAGGCTGATTTACTCCCTCCGTTTAAAGAAATTAGTGTTGTAAATTGATCCTCCGTAGTTTTACTCTTATTTAAAGAGTGTAGTGCATAATTGAAAAAAGTTTCCCTTCCTTAGTTAATTATTTCTTTCACTAATTTATATATTATCAGCATAGTAACTTCCTTAATTGATTTTCCTGGGTTAATTAGGATCTAATCATCTTCTACTTGTTTATTTTTGGTAAAGCCATCCGGTTAAGGTAAATAATTTTGCTGATTCTTATTTTTTTTGGTTAAGGAAATAAATTGTCAAATTGCTTAAATTATTCTATTCCCTTTCTCGTAATGCCCCCATATTCCCTATATAAACAAATGCCACATTCATGTTTACTCTCTCAGGCTCACGAATACACACTCCAACACTTGATATACACCTTACACTCTACCAATTTGAGACTGACCTTCATGCTTTTAACATTTGGAACAAAAATACTCTATTATACTCTTCAAAAAGAAAAGAATAGTTGTTCATAGTTGTTCCCTCTCCTTTTATGATATTGTTATTTGTTATTATTTGTTGTATGAACTTTGTTGCTAGAAAATACGAGTATGTGTGCGGTTATTTGTTTCAATACTATAATCTCCTTTTAAAGGTTGCTTTGTATTTTGCATTTATATTTGTATTCCCCTATGATGTTGAACAGGGTACTTTAGCTTATTCAAGATATGAAGAGTCGTCATGGGAAGGAAATGATAGACGAATTAAATTTTTGTATATTATTTAATCTCTATTATTGTTTTGTAATAATTTGTATAACTCTAACTATCTCTATATATGAAATAGCTTGGGGAAATCGTTTAAGGAGGGGAAGGGGTATATGTGCTAACTGTTTTTCTTATTTTATTTACGTACTTACTTGTGAATGTGCTTTGATTAACTAATTATTTGAACATGGCTACTTAAATAATCAGCATGCTTCTAAACCTAATTAGAATAAAAAAGAAAGGTTTTGTCAATATTATCATGTTATCTAAATCATGAGCATTTGTTGTGCTGGCCTCCTGTTTTAGTGTTAATATTAAAATAAATCAACAAGCCTTTGTAACATCGCTTTAGATCTAACTAAATAAATCAAACTTTTACATGTCCCCTTGCTTTGCTTGTCTTGATCACCCATTTTTGTTTATGGAATTTATTTATTTTTTAAAACAAAGTTTTGGTTTAAATCACCTATTTGTATTGAATGAAATAAAACTAGAAAGCATGCCTACAAGATCTAAATCACTTTCAATATGTTTTGGGCTTAGAAATTTATGCATATAGGTTTAAATTTTATTACATATTAGATAAACATCATGCCTATAGGGTTAACAAATTTGTTCAAATGAAATAGATATTATGCCTATAGGTCTGATAATATTTTCAGCATATTCACTTAGAAATCATGCCTAGGGGACATAATTAATAAGTTGAGATGTCACTCAGTATGTTATTAAATAAAAAGAGTAAAATTATGTGTAAAAACTATATTCTGCTTCCTAGGTTGAACTTAGCTCAAATCAATTAATTTCTGCTCTATTTGCTACTGAAAATATGCTAATAAACCATTCTGATTTGCTACTTGATTCGTAAAGGAAAAATAATAATATTTATTTCTTGTATTTTGTGATCTATTTTCTAATCACCTTAAATTTAATCAATAATTATCAAGCATGTCTTTTAAAATCTGCTACTGCTTTAAATGTTTCTGCCACAGGTTTCCCATTTCAAGCTAATCTACTCTAATTAATTCGATCAATAAATAGTTATAAGCTGCATCTTATAATAACTTTCTGCCACTCTTTTAAGTATTCATGCTGTTGTATCGCCTGTTATAATACTGTTATGCTTGTATGCACACACCTAGTATGAGACCTTCACTAATTATGTATTGTTTGCAAGCATGTTAATTAAAACTTAGAGGCCAACATGAGACCTTACATGCTAAATGATCGTCTAACTTGTTTGACTTGGTGTCTAGGAGGGCCTATTAGGAATCTTTATTTTATTTTAGTCTAAATTCACCCTAATAGTAGTCCGATGCCTCTTAGTCTCCGTCGACGTGCTTGCTTCGAAAAAAAATTAAAAAAATTATTTCTTTTGTTCAACTTTAATTTAATTAGGGTATAATTTTATCAAAGTTATGAAATCCAGTTTAGCTATTCTTTAGTTATAACTTTATTATTTTGAATGTCCGTAATATTTATTTATATCTTGTAACTACCTTGAGTAAAAAATCAACTATCAATAAAGAAAAATACTTTAATTATGGACATCTTAATGGACCTCTTCACATTAAACTTGCGCAAACAAAAAGTAATTAACAACTTAAAATATTTTAAAATCATATTAAAATTTAATGAACTTTCTAAATTCTATCTATATCACATACATTAAAATAAAAAAATAATAGATATTGAGCTCGTGCTAGAACGTACACCTGTGTCTAGTATAATACATAGATAGTAGTTTTGTCTGTAAATATTTAATCTCCAGTTTAGCAATAAACATATTATTATAGGATGGTGGTTGTAATTAACCTTCTATTTCACGGATACAAATTTTTTTGTATAGCTAATACATCTATTATTTATTAAATCAACAAAATATTATATAAGTCATGTAGAGATGACTTTTTTCTTCTACATCTAATCAAGTGAATAATTTTATTTTTTAACCAAGTCCATCAAGTAGGCTTCAATTCGAGTTCACCTATATTTAATGGGATACATTAAAACTATAACATATTAAAATTTAAAGTAATTAATTAGGACCATTAATTTACCACTTAGCGAGATAAGTGATATATACTCTATATTTGCTATGGAACCGCAACACTAAGATCTTATTAGTATTTCATGAGGGCTACAAAACAAAATTAGAATATGTTGGGATCGAAACAATCAGAATGTCATACAAAAATTAATAATTGCAGACCTTGAAGGCAATAAATCATATGATAATGTAAACTTTATAAGTTGATCAATTGACCTACATATGAAAAATTAATATATAAAAAAATTTCAACAACTATATTGTATATACTATTGTGTTATGTATGAGAAATAAAAACACCGTTCAAACTATTCCTCTTAGAAAATTTGGAAAAATCGTAACGAAACTCTCAATACTAGTGTAGAAGCTTTAGCTAGACTGCTGGACCATCCATGGTAATTGTACCAAAACACCATTAAAGATTCGTAATTGTAGCTCTAATATATATATATAAGACATAATTAATTAAGATTAATTTGTGTGAACTTAATGTGACCTATTCCAGCCGAGGAAGAAAGAAGGGAACTCTTAAGTTCATGAGCTCACCTTTTAGTTTCAAATAACTTGATTTGCAGGTTCTTGATTCACGTCTTGCAGATGCGCAATGCTCATGAGCTCTCTCTTATATTCGCAAATTAAACGTGCTGATAGAGTGATACCAGCAACAGCACCAACAAAATAGATTATAGTAACAAATACATCAATAGGTCTCCCTTTTATTTTCAAATGACCGAGAAATATCATAACAAAACCACCTCCCAAAACTCCTAAGAATGTAAGCAAACTTAAAACGATACCAACAAGAAAGTAATGAGCTCGAACAAAATGAACAACTTGAACAATGAGAGTACGTATCATGGACAAACAAACGACAAGAGTGTCTACAACAGCCATATCTAGCAGAGATTAAGAGAAGTTCTTAGAGGGCGAAAAAATTAGTCAGATCGCTTTTAGAGGAGAGGTAAACTATAATACTATTTATAAATAAAAACAGGGATGGAGAAGCATAGTGTGGCAGTCTGTGTAGCCATAAAGTTTGTATTCTAATTTCTAATAAACCAGCGACTCGATGATTTATTTTCCCTAGCCAAGGGCAAGATGGACATTTTCCTAATATTATGCTTAAAATATGTTATACTTAGCTGTTTTATAGTTATACTCTCCTAATACTGGACATAATACACCTTTTGACATTTCTTTCTCCGCCGCAAAAAAAGGAGCAATTTGCCAACTTTTTGTTAATATATATGGGTCCCACCTGATTTGTACACACTGCCTTCTTCCTTGCACTTTTTCTGATTAATTAAAAAAATATTGGTCATTCAAGCAAACTTTGTATCCCTTACACAAATAATCACTTTCATAATGTCATCCTCCTCTTCATATTGTCTTCAAACTTTTCATTTCCTTCCTTAATTACAACAAAATAAACAACCAATGTTATTAATTCTATTTATAAGAAAAGAGATACGAAAGCAAGAATGAGAATCTATATGGCTCAGACTTGCACTATTGTTAGAGGAGCCAACACACAGTTGGTGACTATTTTAAAAAGTCCAAACAACACAGAATTTTATATCGTTATCTATATAGCAAAATTCAGTCTGAATAACAAAATTAATTGGAATCTTAATAAAGTATAGTAAGTAAAGTGGATAGGATATGGATTAAACTATATCACCTGTTTTTTTTCAGAAATAATTTTTACTTCATTTAAAAATTAATTTTGACTATGAAAAATTCAAATTACACCTCCATATTTAGAATTTCAAATAAAATGTTATTTTGTCTTATTTGTGAAAAAAATATAACAAAATACAACTCTGATTTTAAAAATTTCTAGTAAAATGAAAAAAAATTAATTTCTAATTATATATGGCCAAATGCCCACCAAATTCATGATTTATTTTTCGTTCTTTCTAATACTCGATTATTAAAATCATCAAAAAATATAATCAATTTTATTTTCAATATTTCTTTCAAACTTATAATTTAAATAGAAGAAATTATAATATACATAAAAGTCTTTTTCAAAACTTAAGTTTTTAAATTCTAAACCAAAAGTTACATAAAATATTAGATATATTTTATTTTAAGTAAATATGAAAAAATATGTATAAAAATAGCTTGTAAGCAGATCTTTGACCATATATTTCTTCACTAAGTTATATATTTATTTAATTAGTTTTTGCTACTCAAGAAATAATTAAATGAAAACATGATATCAGGAAATTTCTTTAAAAACACATTTCATTGTATATTCACAATGAATATAGGTTAGAATATAAACACAAAAATAAGTTCCATTCATTTTTCTACTAAATAAAATAATGTTGATATTCATTTGGTGAGTAGGTATAAATATAATGGTATTCAATTTTTTTAATCAAGTTATGAAGTTTTTTTAAGTTTTCAAGATTCTTAAATGCATAAAGTAATACTAAAAAGAAAATAATATGTTCAATCTATTTGAGAATTTATAGAAAAGGCTAATGGGCAAGATATATTTAACGCTTAATTTTTTTCTTCCAAAGACAATAGAAACATTAAATATCTTAATGAGTATGCAGCAATGAAAAAACATTTTAGTCTTACAAAATATAACTATTCTAATAATTCCTATAATCATACTTAACTATCATGAAGGCATGAACTAAGGAAATTCATATGCATGAAATTCTATATCTTCTTCTTTTTTCTCTCAATTGAATTTTATATTGAACTATGATTCTTTTAGATATTTAATTAGTTGAAATGTGAGTCTCATATATTTGTGGTGATTTTTTTCTTTTTCTTGTGTATATATTTTTTTATTTCTAATAATTAATTTTCTTAAGCACTATTAGTCTTTTAGTGAAATGTACTATATTGAATTAAGGAAATTATTTGCAGGCAAACGATAAAATTTATAGGTAGATATTTCAAGTATTTTTCTTTTGGATATTTTTTGTGATTATATCATCTAATTTTTAAGAATTTAATTGAGAATTTTCATTCATTAAAATATATATAAAAATTAAATTGCTTCTACAATTATATATTATAATAAAGCTAAAAATGCATAACAACTTAATTTCTCTTTGTGTCACTATATGATATTTTGATTTATACTATACTAAAGCAAAAAATGTATAACAACTGAACTTCTTTTTGTGTCACTGTATGATATTTTTGCTTTATTCGAAGAATTTTATTTCTTAGAACGAATATGATATACGTCAAACCTCAATGTCTGATTATTATACAAAGAGATCAATGAATATTGGAATGAAATTAATCTAAAAATAAATATTATGAATAAAATAAATAAAGAAGACAAAATATATCAAAAGATGTGAAGGTAGGCATACAAGTATCTTAAGATAGGCATACAAGTATCAATACATTTATTTTTATGAAGATAAATACAATTAGATATAACATTTTAACTTATCAAGAATGAAAAGATGTAGTAAAACAAAACTAAAAAGAGTAATATTATAAGTGAGAAAATAGACAAGAAATGTAGAGAGACAAGAGAGAATTTTTTTGTTCTTCCAAGTATGTTCAAGTGTTTTCTAAATCTTCAAGTGCATAACACATCCTCAAGACCTCTATTTATATTGTTATAAGAGACATACAAAAAGATAGCAATAAACATGATATTAATTATTGAGAATGTGGGGAAGATTAAAGGGTGTGGAAGATAAATGAGGAGATGGTGGAGGTGTGAGTATTATTACACATAATGGTGAAATTATATCTTGAAGTTATGGACATGCACATTAATCAACAAAACATTAATTATAAACAAATAATAATTATATTAAAAATGAGGAGAAAAATTAAAAAATGTCCAAAATAAATGAGAAAAAAATAAATAGAACTGGAGGCCATAGAGAGGTGCCACATCACCTCATCTATGTTTCTCCTTTATATATATACTAGACATCGGAGCCCGTGCTAGCACGGGCCCAATATGTATCATTTTTTGTTTCAATTTATGTGACAAAGATAAAATTAAAGAGTTAATCAAACTTTAATATTAATTTAAAATAGTTTAAATTTTTAATTATTGTTAACTATGGTAAAAAATTTTTTATGTCTTTTAACATTCTAAATTGCTAATTATTGTTGTATTGATTTGTAATATCTTTTACGCAATTTTCAAATAATAAAGGTTATTTCTTCTTCTCAATTTATGTGGTACTAATAAAATTTCGAGATTCAATCAATTTTTTTTGTCTTTAAAATATTCTATTGTTAATTACTGTAAATTATTGTACTTTCTAAGTAATTTTCAAATAATATATATTATTTCATTTGTCCAATTTATGTGTCACCAATAAAATTTGAAGAGTTAATCAGATCTTTTACATATTTTTATTTCTTTTGAATATTTAAGTAAATAATTATTGTAATTTATAATATTTTATACAATTATTTAAAAAAAATTAAACAACAAACAAAACGAATTCATCATAGGAAAATTACCAAAGCATCCTCAATACATCAATAATGGGTCCCACTTTTTGTTTAAAAAAATATGCATATTGAGAGGATATTTTTGTCCAAAGTGAAAATACATAAGTATAAAACATTAAAGTCTTTTAAAATTTACATCATCCTATCATGTTTACCTATTATATTATATAATCTCTTTTTTTTTTTAAGATTACAAAATCACAATTTTTTGAAATAATACTTCTAAATATCTTTTGAATGACCTGAAAGTTTAACTTTTATATACGATATATAGATTAAAACCTTAATTGAACTTAAAATGTCGGGGATTCTTGAAGTGCAAAATCTAATATATTTTTTGGCCCACTAGACCATAAAGAGAAAACAAGAGTATTTTCAAATGGGCCTAATCAATTAAGGAAGTCTCATCATAAAATCTTAGCCCAATATTGGTAAAGCAAGTAAATCAATTAAGGATATGTGTATTTGACCGTAAATACTAACTGATAAATTTCTTGATTTTTGCGACCTAAATATCCTGCTAGAGGTGCAAAGTGTGCAAATTATATTTTGTATGTAACTCTTAATTGTCGTATTATGATGACATCTATAATTTCCACCCCATATTAATGTATTTATATGATATATTATACATTGATTTCAGAACACAATACAATTGAAGGCGAATATAAGATTTATAGTTATCGATTGTGAACTTGTTATCAAATTTACAATTCATCTTAATTATCAAATTTCTAATACAAATATATGGTCCAACTAAAAGTTATTGTGTTTGAACCTATCACTATATAATTGAAATACAAACGTTTGTTTTTCCAAATTAGTACTACTTTTGAGAGTCCGGAGCCTAAAGGGCAAAAAAAATTGTCAAAAATTCCAAAAGGGCACATCACTTTTTTTTCTAACCAAAAGGGCAAAATTGCTACTGACACAGCGATTTTCCTCTGACAAAATCACTGCCCTAGCAGCTATTTCGTCTAAAAAAAAATTTTCTTTTTTTTTATTAAAAATCGCTGCGATTTTGTATTTTTTTAAATTAAAAATCGCTGCTTTTTTCTTTAAAAAAACTAAAACGGCAAATCAAAAAAAAAATTAACCAAAAGGGCTTCTGACAAAACAAAAATAAAAATCGCTGCTTATTTTCTCAAAAAAAAAATAACTTTTTTTCTAGCAGCGATTTTGGTTAAGAATTTAAAAAAAAAGGTTTTTTTTTTAATTTAATATTCTTTTATTATTATTTATGATATATAATTCAATTTTTCTCATGCTTCAACATTTTTATTGAGTATACTGTCGTCTTGTTTATCATTTTTATATTATTAATAATTAATAATAGGCATGAAAATAATAGCACTCGGCATGAAAAACGCTACCCCTATAGCGATGTGTAAGGAAAAAAAAAATTCTGACTTAAAATCGCTGCCACAGCAAAAAAAATAATAATATTTTTTTACAATGGCAGCGATTTTTACTAATTATTTTATTTTATTTTTTAACAAAATCGCTGCCACAGCAGCGATTTTTAATTTTTAAAAAATTTTTTTTTTTTACAAAATCGCTGCCACAGCAATGATTTTTAATTAAAAAAAAGAATTTTTTTTTTAGACGAAATCGCTGCTAGGGCAGTGATTTTTCTCATTTTATCAAAGGAAAATCGTTGCGTTAGTAGCGATTTTGCCCTTTTGGTTAGAAAAAAAAGTGATGTGCCATTTTGAAATTTTTGACAATTTTTTTTGCCCTTTAGGCTCCGGACTCCTACTTTTGATCTATGAGCTACTAGATTCCAAGTCTTAGAAATATACATAATATTTACAAACATCAAACAAACTCATTAATATCCAAATATCTTCCCGTGTTGCAATATATTTTTTACCTCCTAATTCAGAGTGTATCAACAAAATTTTAATTCAAAATCTCTATACTACGAATAATTATTTATCGATGCTAATGAAGTGTTGGGCCTAATGGTTAGATTAGTAAGAAAGGTTGATTTTTTTATAACATAAATAAGTTAAGTTATAAACACTAAAATCACATATTAAGCTAGCGTTTGACCTCAAGTTCTCAAATATTCTTGACAAATCATATTTGGGTGAAGTTTCAACATGTGCTTGGCCCCAAATTTTTCCAAAAATATTTGACTATTTCAAAAAATATGATTTATACCCATAAGTTCTAAAAATTATTTAAAATACCCGTAAATTTATATTATCATTTTATAATGAATATGTTCCATTAAAAAATAACCTTGTAATATAATTGATAACAATCACTAATAACAAAATAACAATACAAGCAAGACAATACATTAATCGCGTACTCAAATTTGTCACTGATTCAATTATAATTATAACCCATTAAACACAAATTATTCATTTTTCTTAATTTTATCACTCAAATTAGAACTCAAACTTTTTCGGAGGAGGTAGTAACAAATATTAGTTGAAATTTATAAATAATAATTATTTTCTTTTATAAAATATAAAAGTTTGGGGTAATTTTTAAATTTTTTAAAATCCCTAAATATGGGAACTTGGCCCAAATACTAGTTTTTTTTCCAGTATTTGGAAACTTGGGATACTTGACAAATATATTTGTCAAGTTATATGACCAAACATCACTTTTCAAGTTTTTCCCAAGTATTCTTGGGCCAAACGGGTCCCTACTAGTATATGTTGTGAGCCCCCTAAATCCAAGTCGGGGGGACTTCCTAAGGTCAAAGGTATCAATTTGTGGAGGAAAACATTTTTATATATTCTATTAATCAAATCTGATTGAAAACTATCTTTTTTTAGAAAGAAATTCCTCTAAAATAATTGATCGAGAACGTAGAAAAACAAGTTTCATGAGTGTGCTTATTCGACATTGATGATATCTTTCTAAACACATCATCTTCATCTACGTCCGCACATACTACTTTCCACGATAATAGTTTCTTGGATTGTACAAACAAAAACCTGGTATATCTAATCATAATTATGAGAAACTTATAGTACTAATCTGTTGACTAATATAAGTTGTTATACCCACAAAGCAATAAAGAAGTTCATAACAATATGAGTGAAGAAAACCCCAATAGGAGCAGACTCCAAATACTCACTTCACACTTCACTCATCAGAAGAAGTCAGCCATGGCTTCAGAGAAAGAAGCTGCTCTTCTTGCTGTTCCTTCAGATTCTCCTACCATGTATGCATTTTTCCTCATATTTTTCAGTTTAATGTTTAATTATCTCTGTTTTTATATTGGGGTTTTCTTAAAAATTGATTCTTGATTTTCAGTCAGATTCTCCTACCATGTATGCATTTTTCTGTCTATCTTTCAATTTTATGTTTAATTAGCTCTGTTTTTGTAATGGGGGTTCTTAAAAATTGATTCTTGATTTTCAGTCAGATTCTCCTGCCATGTATGCATTTTTCTGTCTATTTTTCAATTTTATGTTTGATTAGCTCTGTTTTTGTAATGGGGTTTCTTAAAAATTGAATCTTGATTTTCAG
>JAJOOO010031847.1:0-12362 GCA_029582685.1 Solanum piurae
CAAAAACTCAAAATGGGGTTCCTAATTTCAAGCATTTTCCAGCTTACATTACTAAAAAGAATAGATTTTTATCAATAAAAAGGACAAAACTTTATGATTCTTGTAAACCAGAAAATGAACAAAAACTCAAAATGGGGTTCCTAATTTCAAGCATTTTCCAGCTTACATTACTAAAAAGAATAGATTTTTATCAATAAAAAGGACAAAACTTTATGATTCTTGTAAACCAGAAAATGAACAAAAACTCAAAATGGGGTTCCTAATTTCAAGCATTTTCCAGCTTACATTACTAAAAAGAATAGATTTTTATCAATAAAAAGGACAAAACTTTATGATTCTTGTAAACCAGAAAATGAACAAAAACTCAAAATGGGGTTCCTAATTTCAAGCATTTTCCAGCTTACATTACTAAAAAGAATAGATTTTTATCAATAAAAAGGACAAAACTTTATGATTCTTGTAAACCAGAAAATGAACAAAAACTCAAAATGGGGTTCCTAATTTCAAGCATTTTCCAGCTTACATTACTAAAAAGAATTGATTTTTATCAATAAAAAGGACAAAACTTTATGATTCTTGAAAACCAAAGAATGAACAAAAACTCAAGAACTCAAAATGGGGTTCCTAATTTCAACTTACATTACTAAAAAGAACAGATTTTTATCCATATAAACTAAAAAAGCACAAAACTTTCTGATTCTTGAAACAAGAAAATGAATAATAATGAAAAAAAATTGGATCTTTTTTGTTTACCAGTTGTTTTCCTAATTCAGTAGCAGCTTCTTGATAAGTAGGTTTTTTTCCAGAACTACTTCCACAAAAAACACAAATCCTCTTAAACTTTGATCTTTTTTCTTCTTCCATTTTTTTTTTGTCTTATTTCTCTTTTCTCTAGATGTATATTATTTGTATATATTATGTATATATGTGAATAATTATTGATTAGACTAAAAGGAATGTTATGCAAAGAAGAAGAAGAATTTTGGGAATGAAAGAGAACAGAACAAAAGCAAAGTTTTTTTTAAAATGCCTTTATGATGAAAAGAGAAATAGAGAGTATTTATAGGCCCCATGTTCAAAGTATTATTTTACCATTTTTTAAAAATGAAAAAAGGGCCACCCTCTTGACATATTTTAAAAAATGGCTTGTTCATTTACTCACTCGGTTCACTTTTACTTGTCTAATTTTAACTTTGACATATTTTCAAAAATGGCCACGCTCTTGACATATTTTCAAAAATGGCTTGTTCATTTACTCACTCGGTTCATTTTTACTTGTCTAATTTTAACTTTTTACTTGCTTTTTTTTGACAAATCAAGAAACGATAATACTCTTTTCGTCTCATTTTATGCTATACTTTTCAGAGTTTGAGATTTAAGCAAGTCTATCTTTGACAGTAAGTTTTTCATATATCTTTTAAATATTTTGAATTATCAATTATTGTGACTTATAGTTCATTTTACGTAGTTTATAAATACAAATTGTTTGACTTTCGAAAAACGAAAAGTATCTCATAAATTGGGACAGAGGGAGTTTTATTTTTACTTATTATATCCTCGATTTATTTTTTGAAAAAGGTAGAAATTCAGTAAATTGATTTTGGAATTCTTTCAGTTAACAGGGATAAAATGGTAAACTCACTATTAAATATTATTTTCTTAATAAGTATGTCTAGTAAAAAATTGACAAGTAAATAGGAATAGAAGGAGTATTTAACTAAAAATTACCCCTCATTTCACTTTTTGATATATTTTTATCCTTAAAATTAATAGTCTTTTTTTTTCTCTTATCATTATTTTAATTACATAGCACATCCCATCAGACTATCAAACTCCTTGTTAGTCCCTCTTCCCAATTCATTATTACGTTTAGCTTTTGGACTCCAAAGTTTTAGAAATTATTTGATATAATGTATAAGGTATTATAATTATCTCAGAAATAAAATGCATGATTACTTTATTTAATGTTTAGTTGAAAGTATTCAAAAGTTTTGAGATTATTTAATTCACCCGTATAATTTAGTAATGAAAGAGGTTATCTCATATATGAATCAGAATGGGTAGAAATATTTTTGATGGATTAGAAATTTAATTTTAACCAATAGAAAGACACCACATAATAAATCATCATCATCATAATAATAATAATAATAGAAGAAAAAAAATGTTAGTTTTAAGGGTAAAATTGGATTAAAAAAAAGGTGGACTTAAAGGATGTTTTTTTAGTCAAATAAATGAATGAGGGAGTATATTTAATCTTTTTTGAATAGTCCAAGTTTATTTTTGGTCCTTTTCTCTTTTTAAAAAAATAATTTATTAGATGTGTGTCATATTTATATTGCAGATAAATTAGTGCGATATAAGACTCATTTTGGACTATCTCTTTCTACTAAGGACTTTTCTATATCTAGAGCTCGAAATTGAGATCTCAAATTAGAAGTTGAGATACGCACAATTATTAAAAGGTAAATCACATCAGATAAATTATATGCAACGGCTTCAAATGAATAAGCAAAAATGGAATTTCGAACCTGATATTCTTTATTTGATATATAGATCAATTGATCAAATCAACTCGACCACTCTTGTGGGTACAGTGTATACAGTTAAAACTTTTCTTTTTTCATTTGTGAAGTGCTGATATTGTTTTCAGTTACTGGCTAACCAGTATAATTTAAGAGATCTAGTTTCACATTTTAAATGTTTATTTAATATATTATATGTTACTTATTTTGTACTTACTACGTACATTCTGTCCCTTCAATTATTTAAATGTTGTTTCCAAAAAGTAAGTATACTGTTATTATACTGTTTATACATCTGTTTTTGGTCCTTTTGCCCCATCTAAAGTTTCTTCAAATATTCATTTATACCCCTTTGAACAATTTTATTTGTATATATTGAATGGGGTGCATGTGTAGTTGTTAATTAACGGTTTATTATGGATATAATGAATTTTATATTTCAAGATATTTATGAATTAGGATTGTAAATTTCATTAGGCATCTTGAAAGGCAAAAATTGATTTGATGCATTGATGTAATGATTTTGTCTTAACCTTTTGTGTTAACGAGTAATAATTTGACTGTCTAAATAGTAATTAAGATATTAATCTTAAATTTGTATAATAATTGTGATATCTTCTTTTGATTGATATACATGACATGCAATTCACGTGAAAATTAAAATTTTCATTTTTTGAGGGGCCATCGATATTTGTAAATATACAAAAAAGTTGATAATATATTAGTATTTAATTATTTAACATATTGTCTTTTACTCTTACTGCTATCTTGCTCGCATCAAACACATTCAAATTCAACACATGAACATAGTTAAAATTATGGCAATATCTAAAACCAATTACATCGATTACGAAAGCAAAAAAATATATGAAAAGATATATAAAATCCTCACCACCACTAATTTAATTAGTGCTGATTAAGATATTTTTTTATCCTTTGAATATATTTAACTTACATGTTAATTATTTTATTTAATTATAATTATATATTTAATTAAATACGTTCACATAAAATGAAACAAATGATTAATCATTTAAATATTCAGTTCAAAACATATGATATACTAATAGCTAAATATATGACACAAAAGATCAGTGATTTAATTGTTCTCACACTTTAAACATACTTCTCTTAAGAATTTTTTAAATATAATTCATTTTTTCACACCTTAAAATTGATTAGAGATTTTTATACTGTATCATCATCTATTTAAATATACAAATTACATGTATATATATATAAAAATTAAAAAAAACTAATAATTGTTATTTTTAATGGCTCGATCAAATATGTACCTTTTCTAATTTTGGTTATGTGAACTATATTTTTGAAAATATGGGTCAAGAAAACAGGGCCGTTATTTCGGTTGGGCCACAAATAAAGGCCTAGTCAAACTTTGTAGGCTCAAAATTCAAATTATAAGACGTGTATAACATAAGTGAGGGAAAGTTATACGGAAAATTGTATGAAATAATAAATTATTAATTCAAATTAAATGTTATAGTCATAGTTTATTTTAATTGTAATTCACAGCAAAAATTTCATTTTTTTGCCATTTGATTCGGTATACAATTAGTCATTTTATACATTTCGGTAAAAAATGTATAAAATGCGTATGTGTTTGTATAAAGCGAGAGAAAAGTGTATATACAAATACAAATACATATATTTTCATCCTATACACTTATAATTATATAAATACAGATCTTATTAAATAAATTACAATGTATAAATGAATTTATACAAAACTGAACATTTTGTATAAAACTGGATGTTTCTAGCGAATTATACAAATCAAAAGCTCCATAGCAAACAAAAAATTTATTATGGAGCGTAATTATGCAAACTATAGGTATAACATACAAATATGATTTTTATGTTTGCTATATATAAAAGTTGTTCAAAGTTATATGCTTGTCAAAAATAATTACATTCGCTAATAATAAATATATATATATATAGAGAGAGAGAGAGGTGGGCCCACATGTGTATTTGGGATACACGTGCATCCATTAACTTCGGAAAAAGTCATTGAGAAACTGACAAAAAACTAAATATAATTAACAGTGCCCTCATGCAATCAATTCATGGGTGCTTTGGATTTCTAGTGAGTATGCAACGTTATTTTTATCTTGTGAGGATAATTTTTTTTATTTTTAATAGATTATCAGCTCAAATAGATCATATCAAAACCAATAAAAAAATGAAATACAATAGTGAAAATAATTAAGAAATAAAACAACAACAAATATTCCTCTTTAAAACAATAGAATTATAAGTCAAATCTAGAGTTACAAAACATTATTAATAGGGTTATAAAACACACATCTGGTTAAAGCTTTTTCAAGCGATGTGTCAGATCAATAAATATTACGAAAGTAATAATATGAAAAATATAAAATAGTACGATAATCGAAAAAAGAGAAATATTGAGAACACTCTTAAACTTGACGTGAATTATTTGTTTCCTCTCCGAATTGTTGATAACCTCAAAAGCACCCATTTACTGACTAACTGAACTTAAATACCTGATCTTGCAACATTAGTAAAATATACCTATAAATTCTCGACAAGTTTAGGGATGTTTTCAATACATTTCTCATTTTTTACGAAGAGTCTTACTCTCCTACAAGAGTCTGAGATCACTTGCTATGTCACATTTGTGGCATATCAAAAGTGTATCTAAATTTAGTTAGTCAAGTAGAATGACGTTTTTAAAGCTTTCAATAGTTCAAAAATAAAATTAATAATTCACACTAAATTTAAAATATTTTCAAGACTTCTCTCAAAAAAAAGGTACTAACAACTTATAATACAATCGAATCATAAAAGTAGGGAAGTATGAATCTTACGTAATATAGATTCAAATAATTATATAATTATAATACAAATATCGAATATTGAGTGGACATCCAAAGTTGGAAGGAAGGTAGAAAGGAGATTGATCCGACAAAAGTAAGGCTGCGATGTGTTAAATCAAATTGGAAAATGTGAACCTAAACCTAAAGCCAAACTCTATAAACTTCAAATCAAATGTAATCACAAACTGAGTTTGCAATCATTGTGCTTTTCTCTTCTTTCCTTTTCCTTTCCCCTTCCCTTCCATTTGATTGATTGATGTAATTTTTTCTACTTCCTCCTTTTATATTTGGAAAATTTTCAAAAAAATTCATTACTTTGAAATATGGTAGTAGTTTACAATATCATGTATTTTATAAAATTTTGGTGCGTTTAAAATACATTTAGATATATGGATCAAAATTATGTGTAATTTGTTCAAAATATATTATATTCAAGTAGATTCGCATGTATCTGAGATATATAACAAATCTCGCTCACTCGCCTCCCTCCCATCTCGTTCATCACTCTCCCAAGTATCTGACATTTCAGATACATGTGAATCACACCAGATACATACATATACATGTATGTTGTGTGTATCGCATGTATCTGAGATACATGACTATGTCGATCGCCTCTCTCCTTATCTTGCTCGTTTTTCTCTATTTTCGTATATCTGATAGCAAACAGACATGTATCTATATGTATATAATCCTCGATGTATGGAAAGAAACTCTTAATTAGTGATAAAATACATAATTATTTGAAAGTATATAGATAAAAATTAATACATATTATTATGAATATATGTCTAAAAAGATAGTTTTCCGTTTATTTTTACTTGTCTGTTTTTAATTTTGCACGCTTTTTAAGAAATAACTGTTCTCTCAATTCCAGTTTTTTGTCGTGTTTTGATTTGACACAGAAAGATTAAGAAAGTAAGTAAAACTATTGAATATTTTAGTTTTAACTTAAAGATACGTCAGATGTAGAAAAATATCATTTAATCTCGTGATTTTAAACTGTGAAAACTAAAAAAGAAAGTTATCTTCTTTTGCATTGAGAAAAGGACCTTAATTTTCTTTCTACCCAATCACTTCACTCTGTGGCTATGTATTGTTTGTAAGATGTGAGATGTCACAATTATGCCTTACCGACTAATCACTAGTCCCATTCCTCCTTCATTCACGCTATGATAATTCACTTTTTGTTTTTATTTATAAAAAATATTTTTCGAAAAAAGAATGAGAACTTTAATTTTTTATGTTTTAATTTGATCTATGGAAAGGTTTATAAAGAAAATTCTTCCATAAAATGTTAATAGGATCTTGCCAAACGCAAAAAAAAAAACAAAAAAAAAACTATAAATCTTAGTAGATATCGCCGGTCTGAATTAATTCTTGATTGCCTAATCTTTTATGGATCCATTCGAATAATATTCTCTCTCACATGGAATGTTTCTCTAAGTATTGATAGTAAAGTTATATTTGAGTGATTTTGTCTCACCACGAGAATATACAAAAATATAATTAATGAATACAATCATCGAGCTGTTTAGGAGCATCGTGAAAATCTGACTCTACCACTTAATTATGTATTGTCAAATGTCTTGAAAATTTGACTTATTAAATTTATGAAGGTTGTAATTAGTTGACTATTCTTCAATTTGAAAAGAAAAAGAAAAAAATATACAATTATCTTAAACTCATAATGTTTATAACAAGTTCTAAAAGGCATTTTTAGATGTCGATTATTCTTCTTTTCATTAAATGGTATCTTAATCTTAGATCAGTCTTATAAAAATAATAATTAGCACCCCTTCAACCGTTCAACTAAGCAATCAATTATAAATCATTGATTTTTGATAAATATATATTTATTAGAGTAACTTTATTTGTAATCTTTATATATTTGTAAAGATCCATCTTTTTTCTTTCATAACAAGATTGGATCACTTCAAAGTTTCTTAACCCTAGGACACTAAAATAACATAATTCATAGTCATATATATATATATATATATATAGTAACGAAACCTAAAAACACGAACCTTATTATATATACCTAATACAATATTACTGGTCGCATATATTATCTAAATTTTTCGATCCATGAAAATAGAAGTTGTAAAATTCCACACATGTATATATTTCATGTCACATTGGATCAAGTCAAAATTAGTTTCCAGACAAAAACTCGACAAGAAAATCCAAATACTTTTAACACAAATCATAATTGTCCATTCGTGTAATTTTGACAAAGACTTTATGAAGATTTTGTAATACACACGTGTGGTGATTCACCATCTTTGGATTTTTGCTCAACAAGAAAAATACTTTAGTGTCCCACCACACGTAATAATATACGTGACGATACGAGTATATATAAAAATGACAGAGTGATGGTGTGAGACTCGATTATTATACATATACCGAGCAAAAGCAATAAGGGTTATGTATATCTATCGAACACTATAGTCATGAGGAAACTTTAGAAAATAAAAAAAATTAAGCATTTGGAAAATAGGATCTAATATAATTCTCTTCTTGTCAAAGAAAATCTCAAGTGATTAAATGGATGGAACGTTTTGTAAAATTAAATTCATAAGGCGGATATTCCAAAATTTATTTTGTATTAGTTTAGTTGCTCTCTTCTTTTTCTCCTTTTTGTTTATTAGATTAAGTGACCAACTAATAAGTGGTATCAATGTATAGAAAAGAAAATATAATTCTATTCATTATATACTAAGGATATATCATGGACGCTTAGTCCAATAAATATCAAGAATTAATGATTCGATGAGACGAGCGTAAAAATAGTAGAGTGATGGTGTGATATTGCTCTTTTTATTGCTTTTACTAACCATGTTACTTGGAGATATACAAGCAAGCTAGCTTTACCTCCGATTCTCGTGATTGCTCGGGGTATGTGGGTGACACATATTGAACCTAAAAATATTGACCCGTGCAAGAATCATGGAAATGTGTGGAACTTTAATTAGATGAGGAGATCCTACATCATGGTGATGCACCACACAAAACTTAGTTTGAAAGGAAGATTATATATTGGGTGCGTGAGTAAAGTTTCATATTAATTAGTGGTTAGAAATGTTTTAGAAAAAATACATATAAAATCATGTTGGAATATTCTTATTAGTGGTATAAATCCTTTTGGAGAAAATTGTATATGTTTTAATACAAAACAGACAATATTGCACATAAAAATGTGCAAGTGGTTGGATTATTATCGTATTAGATTTACTGATTGATATTCTAACAGAGACATTTTTTTTTATAGAAAACGCTAATTTTATCTCTTAGAATAAACTTTTTTGATCTAAAAATTTGAATTAATCAGAACTTCAAACGTAAAACTATATTCGAACATTGAGTGTGAAACCAAAAATTAATAAGATACCAAACTATTATAAAACTAGCTAGTAACCCCCTTTTAAATTGGATAACCTATATATTGACATATTGCTAATAGTATCTTGTGAAGAAAAATCTAACCATTGCTTATGGTCCAAGTGTACCTTAATTAATATCCTAGAAAGATGCTAAAAATCAATTAAAAAAAATTGTGAACTTAATTATCTGGTTCACAAGATGTTGGATGACTCTTTAAGTATCTATAAAGATTCTTGAATTAATCAAATATCTTAATCATATAGTATATTGTTTTGCTGACACATGGATTTAATATAGACACCACATAAAAAGTTGTGGTGGAACCGTGGAATAGTAACAACAAATTAAAGGTCTTGAGATCGAATTTCGAATATGAAAGACAACGTCTTTTGTAAGAATAAAAGACTTAGAGAACGTGTTACCCTTAAAGTGAATTTTCCAGCATGAATACGAATTATACAATTTGATTTTCACTTTCTCAGGGAATTATTGTTTAAACAAGTTGTATTAGAATTTTAGATGTAATTTTCTTGGCAATACGTTATTATTTTTTTGAGAAGTAATATATTACAATCACAATTGAAGAAATTATAGACATGGAATATATACAAATATTATTAGATTTGTAAAACATGAAGTTTGAAGCTAAAGATTAACGATCATTAAAAGTTGTGGTGAAATAATAAATACTAAAGAGCGTTTACCCCCAACATTGAACTTCTTGGCAAGATTTAAAATTTAATTGAACACCAAAATAATTATCGTATTCTGAATGAAAAAACACAAGAATATCTTTTTGGTTATCATATATGTCTAACTTTATTAGCAATAGATATGATATGATATGAAAATCAATTTTTTTATTTCAAAGATTTCTCCTTGACTAGAATTGTGTATATAGTGTGTTTCTAAATGGGCCCCAAAATACTTTATGATATTTATTTTTGGGAATTAAAATGAACTAAAAAGATTAGGTCATAAGAGAAAACAATTTCTTGTAATTATTCCTTCAATTTTGAAAGCTATAATAAAAAGTGAAATTGATTGTGACACTCATTGGTCAGATACTTTGTACTTTAATATAGACAAAGGTCTATATCAGCCCACAATTTAATATTATCTTTTCCCCTCTCCTTAATGAATAAAAATAATGTTAGATAATGTTGTTTTTGAATATTTATAGAAATTAATAAAATTGGTGAGTGATTATAACTCAATTTTATGCTTGTAATAAATAAATAAAAAACATATACAGTATGATTATACATATAATCGGTTTGATTCAAGTTTTCTCGATTATTTTTACTTAAAATCAAAATCTAATTAAATATTATCGGTTTTGAAAATTTAAAATCAACCCTAAAACATTGATCTTTTTCATTTGATTTGATTTGTCATATTCCACTATCATTTATACTATTATTACTTATACTTTCAAAATATTATATATCTTACCACTAATTAAATATTTTCTTTCATATATTGAGGAAGATACATCTACATATATTTATTTTTCCTACAAATACACTAAAATAGGGAGAGAGACAAGCGAGATGTGGAAGGAGGCGAGCGAGATTTGTGATGTATCCTAGACACGTGCGAATCACACTAGATACATGTATTTGTATGTATCTGGTGTAATTCACTTGTACCTGGGATACTAGATACATAGGAAAGTGGCGAGCGAGATGGAAGGAAGCGAACAAGATTTGTTATGTATCTCATATACATATGAATCTACTAGGATACACTGTATCAAAAAAAAAATACACCTAATTTTGATCATATATATCCTGAGATACATGTATCTAGAAATATCTGAACGTATCTTGACGCACCAGAATCTGATAAAATTCATAATATTGAAAACTAAAATATGTCTAAGTAATTAACTCTTAAACTAGTGAAATTTACGTAAGTTTCCCTTATAAATTCCCCACTTTACTCTTTCTATTTGGGCTCCTAAACCCATCTAAGGGACTTAACTGGAATAGAAGTTCTTCTATAAGGTCATCTTATTGGGCCTAGAACTCAGAATTGGGGCAGCATTTGAAAACTCTAATGAGGCTAAGCCCAACAAGGCCCAGCTATTCGTACTCTAATGAATCTGGGCATTTCTTACCGATAAGTCTAAACTTGAGTCTGGATGAAGTAATCGGAATAACAAGTAATTATAGTTGCGGATAAAGTCAGTAATTATGGTTATATTTTTTAGAGTTAAGGATCTATCGAAAATAATCTATCTATCATTTAAAATGTTGAAGTAAGATCTGCATGCATCTTATCTTTGCTAAATCCACATGTAAAATTATACCAAATATATTAGAGAAAAATTCAGAAGTAGCAAAGATAATAGACATAATAAAGCTATATAACTATAATTTTGGTAGTTGCGCTCTATAGCTATAGTTCTGTTTTGGCGGCTGCGATTTGTATATTTCGCTGGTCCGTTTGTATATTTCGCTTGCGTATCTATAAACAGGTTAAATATATACAAATTCCATAGTTATACATTTAGGGGTTTTTTTGTTTGTATACTTCGCTTGCTAAAATACAAACAAGGTAATTTATTATGATTTTTTCATAAATCGTATACAAATAGTTAGGTTAAGTATATACAAATTCTGAATTTATATTATACAATCAAGAATCGAATTATATAAATTTTGAATTTATACATTCAGGGATCGAATTATTCAAATTTTGGATTTATACAATTAGAAAATTGAATAGCAAAATTTCACGAAAGTGTAGCCACTAATTAAAAATAATCAAAACTATGATTATATTACATAATATACTCTAGATATTTATCATTTCACGTAATTTTCCTAATATATTATGGTATTTAAAATCAATCTCATTTTTCTCAAAGTAAAGTAATATTCCAACATACAAGAAGCATAATCCTAGGAAAGAGTGAATCACAACATTCCCTTGAGTTAAACAAAAGTAAGGTTATATAAATTTAGTGATTAATGATTGAAATTATAATGAATATATTATTATTGTTAAGACAACGATTCATATAATTTGAACTTGAAAAAAAGGGGGCCAAAAGGCATTAGAAAATTAGCAAGGGCTAGGGAACATTCCCTAGAGATGATTGAGGATTTTTTTATTGTAATAATAAAGCAAATGTTTGCCATTTATATTCTCATGATATCATATGCTTTGGACAAAGTGCATTGAAACATAAAATTTGGTCATTACAAAATAATGGCCTAAAAATAATCAATACTTTTTTGGAAAAGCAATGTGTGTATAGTACGTAATCCATCAACTTTAACATTATATAAGAAGGCTGTCATGTCAAAATTAGAGTAACTTTTAATCGTATTGTTACGTAAAAAATTGTAATTTATAATACTTTTTATATAGTTTGATATTTAATTTTTTTATTTAAAATATCAAATTAATGTAATATAATTTAATTATGAAAATTAGTCAAATTGACTTTTGAAAAACGTAATATGACAATTAAAAATGGACGAAGGTAGTATTACTTTTCTTTATAATTTTGGGGGCGGGGGGGGGGGGGGGGGGGGGGGGGGGGGGGGGGGGGGGGGGGGGGGGGGGGGGGGGG
>JAJOOO010031848.1:0-17628 GCA_029582685.1 Solanum piurae
CCTCTTTGGTTAATATGGACCTCATCCAAATGATTTTTTTTTTATCCTACTAGGTTGGACCGCTTGCAGCATATTATCAGGTGCCGTTGCGTCACATCCTTCTGGTATGACTTATTTTTTTTCATTTTTTTATAACTGTAGGAAATATTTTATCTTTGCCTTTTTTTAGGGTTGAGGTTGGTGTTCTATACTGGATAATACTATGTATGTGGTGCTCCAAATATTCTTTTGCCATGATTTGAAGTTTACAGTGTTTGTGCTCGTCCTTGTAGGTTTACGACGAGATGAGCTTACCCAATGGTATTTTGAGACTCCAGCCTAAAGGAGGACATGGCCATCATAATGGGTATTGTTCTTGAGTAGTCAAATCTAAATGGCACTGGCTCTGTAATCGTACTGTGTGTAATATTAGTTCATTGGTTTTTTCCAATGGACAAATTATTGAGATCTCTATTGACCGTGCAGAATATAGAAAATTCTCATTTGATTTCTGTTTTTATTCGGCAGGGTGAAAAGTGTGATGGAGCATTTGAATGGTCGCCGGGACTTTCCACGATTTTGCCTAGGTACCTCCTGACTGCTTATCATTTGTTGTGAAAGCATAATCACATAATTACCAATTGAAACTGTGTTCATATACTACAAAATTGCTCTACCAAATCCCGAGCTAAAAGTCATGTTTTTCATTTATTTGTGTAGGCATTGGGAATCCACCTGGGACTATGGACATGAAGGCATATCTGTTACAAAAATTCAGTGATACCGAGCGGAAACAGGTATTTGTGCTTCTTGATGCTTGGCAAAGTACTATTTTATCTTCTTGATAATTGTCAAAGTACCATTCATCTTATCTCATCATGAAAGGCATTCCAATGGATGGGTCAAGTTGTCTCTTAAACTTCATTATAAAGTTTGCAAAATATTTGTCGCCTCTTGTAAAATAGACATCAGAATAAGGTGATGCTGGATATAGCTATTGATTTCTCTGCCTTGTATTTACGTACACATATGATGTATCACAAGGAACTCTCAATTGGTTTCTCCTTACCCTTCATTACTTCTACCACAGAAAAAAAAAAATTAAGCTAAGCAAGAATGACAATGTGAGCTCTTGATGTTCAATAATAGTTTTCATGTTTCTCTTGTTGTACACGAATAGGTGGATGCAGCACTTGATCAAGGAGTTGCGGCTGTGAGGACGGTAGTATTGGAAGGATTTGGCAGTAGAATCTCGCGATTTAATATAGGGCAGAAATACAAGTATCACAAAGTTTGATGTAATGAATCTAGAGAATGCATGTAAGGAAGAAGACAATAGTTGTAATAACTTAAATCTAGCTAGCTGAGCATTTCACTGGGGTCGGTCTATTTAGAAAGTTTTTGGACTCCGATTAATGCATATAGTTTCATCTGTAAACACTTGTAGAATAGACTTATTTCAAAGGAAAGAACAGTTCATGTAGAATAGACATTAATTTGGAACAAAAGGCCCAATAATTTGTTTCTTGGTCGAGCTCGTCACATTGAGCTTAAGTAAGGGTTATTTTTATCCAATGTGCACCCAAAGGATAGCGGTTGCGAATTTCTTTGTCATATATATATATATATATAAAAAAACACAGAAATTATAGTATAGGGAATGTGGTAATATTGGTGTATCCACGAATGCACGCTGAGAAATTGCCGTCCGATTTGAAAAAATATTTCTTATGAGAAGAAAAGGTCCTTTTCTTTGCCTTGACATTTTCCTCGTCATTTTTGAATTTTGGCATAGGATTCCAACGTTAATCATCATGCTAATTTCATTTTCCTTTGATTCATAGAATCCCTAAATATGCTTTATCATTAAATCTTTGGGTTTAGTTTAGACTTTTGGACCCACCTTTTTTTCAATACGAACGTTAGAAAACCAAAAGCTATAGAAAATTATAACTTAGTCCTTTTTGCCTTGTTTATTATCAGACCGTTGGAGACCCAAAAATCTTTTGAAAAACAACAAAAAATTTCATCAAATCCAAGAACTCATCATCTTTAACTCCAAACACAAAACTCCACAAGAATTTACTGTCTACGCCATGTCTGGGAACAATGAATCTCTGATTCAAACTCAAACCCTTAATTCTCTCTACGCCGCACTAGACCCCAAGTCCCTAATTCTCTCTCAATTTTCAAATTCCGATCACCCCCAATTCCTTCAACTCACTACAGATTGTTTATTCATGGAGAGGGGTCCTCGTTACAAAGCTTATGCTGATCTTAGAGAAAAGAAATTGCGAATAAAACACATGAAACAATCAATTCCTGAAGAGGAAGAGGAACTGGTATTCCCAGAGAAGTTTGTTGTTACTCCGCCGAAGAAACAGGTGAAATTTCAGAGGAGTTTGGTAACACCACCTAAGAGGACAAAAGGGTCATCGATTTTGGCTCAATCAGTGCCTGATTTTTCATCAGCATTGAGGAAGGAGAATCGGAAGCCGCCACCTACTATGCTGCCGACTTTGAAGGAGAAGTCCGCTACGCCGCCTCCGGCTGGTTCGAAAAGTGGGAAGTTTTATGGGGGTGTTGGGAGTATTGGAGGTAGCAAATCGGTGAATTCAGGGGATAAGAGGATTGGGGGTTTGATGACTAGGAAGAGTTATGCTAATGTTGATGAACTGAAGGGATTGGCTTCTGTGGCAAGGAGTGCCATTAATGGAGAAAACAGAGTAGGAAGAACAAACAGAGTTGCTGCAAAGACTGTTCTTGGATACAGACAATTATAAATTCTGTTTTTCCTATTTCTCTTAGGGGGTTTTGATTCTTTGATTTGCTCGGAAAGGGTGGCGTAATTGGTAAAGTTAGTGACAAACAGTCTCTTGCAGAAATGTAGGCTAAAGATTTACAATAGACTCTCGTGGTCTGGGCCTTTCCCGAAACCCCGCACATAGCGGGAGGTTAATTGCACCCGGGTGCTGTTCTTTTTTTATTTGCTTGAAAGATTGGTTTTTGATTTTGTTTTTCTTAAAGAATTTTTTATTTTTTTTTAAATTTGGCTTAGAGTTGTATAGAGCAATGGGTTTGAATCAGACTGATTCATTGTAGCCTAATGGGAACTACAGAAAGTACTTGGGTTATGGATTGATGAACATTGAATATCATAATAATAGATTTTTTCTTATGCAGATATTTTGTATACTAATGGATTTCCCTTCTAATTGTTCTTACATTTCAACCATTTTTTCATTTTGTGCCTGTCAATTGGTACTGTTCTTAAATGCTCATTCATGGATGTAAATGCAAGTATAATAAATGGAAAAGGCTCAAATATGTCATCGAACTTTCAGAAAAGGCTCATTTATGTCATCCGTTAAAAGTTTGGCTCATCTATGTCATTACCGTTTAAGAAAAGGCTCATTCATGCCATTATATTTTAACAGTGGTTTTGCAAAATCATTTTTTACACGTGACCATTTATAATTCGGCCACGTCATTATTATTTTTATAATAAAAAATTAAAATGTTTGTTCAGAAATTTGATTTTTTATTATAAAAAAATAATGAGGTGGCCGAATTATAATTGGCCACGTGTAAAAAATGATTTTGCAAAACCACCATTAAAAAATAATGGCATGAATGAGCCTTTTCTTAAACGGTAATGGCATATATGAGCCAAACTTTTAACGAATGATATAAATGAGCCTTTTCTGAAAGTTCGATGGCATATTTGAGCCTTTTCCCTATAATAAATAGGAATATAAGATGCAGAATCTATGATTTGTACAAAATACTTTGCTTGAAATTATTGAGGCCAGAGTTTCACATGAGAACACTGATAGGCTTACTACAAACTCTCAAAAAGAGGAGCTACAAACAGTTCCATCCAAATTTAGCTAGAACTGTAGAGGTCCAAAACAACTTCATCTACTAATACTTGGAGAATATGCCTATCAACTTCAGTGCCACATTCAAATTCTTCAATCTCGAAATCCGTCCATTTACCCAAAGAATGGCTCATATCCCATTCTATTAGCTCGTCGGGGATCAACCCAACAAATTCTGTCCACTCTTTGACCTCTTCAATAATATCAGCAATCAGAATCTCTTTAGTCATGCTTGATGGTAGTTTAGACCAGATTCTGAAACCAGAATCAGAGTATCGACCAAATTTTGAGTCTAGATACTCTAATAGACAATCAAAGGCAAATCCTTTAAGCTGATTCATCTGTTTGGGGTCGTTACAGCCAAGCAACTGACCAAAAGTCATCCATAGAGGACTTGATAGCATTTCAAGTTCATTGAGGAGAAAATGGCTCACGGATAACCCATCGTCTACAGGTAAAGCCTGTTGTTCAGGTGTAGTTCCAAGTATGAGTTCAGTATTCAAAATGACCTCATTTGCGTAACCGCGTTTGCTTCCTTTTAACTGATCAATCTTGCTTAGCACTCCAGAAATGTTGTTAACTTGGTCTGTGATCAGTGCTCTGCAACTCCTCCTGGTGAATAATGAGGTCGCACAATCCGAAAGATCTCTATCGGGTTCTGGAAAGAGTGGTTCATCATAAATAGAGTCCACGGATTCAGCAAGCACTTTGTCCTCTGGAGGTACACAAGCATATCCATTAGAAGCATGTATGCATGAAATCCAAATTCAGAGTTATCCTTCTTTTTTCATTTTTATGTGTTTTGAAAGAAAGAAAGGAAGTATGCAAATAGTAAAATGTGTATGAAGGACCATACTTGAGCTACTATTGGGACTGCTGGAGAGGTAGCTGTCAGTTGAAAAGGTAGCTTCAAGAACACATCCTGGACTAAGGTGATCATTATCAAGTGAATTCCCAACTAAATCAGTTGCTGAATCTGGTGTGGCCTGAGCACAAATTCAAAAGCAATAATAAGATTCAGACTGATAACTCGGTTTATAACCGAAGCAAGAGCATTTAAAAAATTTCATGCACTTAAAGAGCAAGGAAAGAAATTATTGAGGGGGAACATGTTGAATAGTTCAATTACTAAACCTCTTTGGCTGAGTGAGGAAAGAAGAAAAGGCTTTCTCAAAACTCAGAAGCCTAGCCTACATGATGACAACCGAAAAAGGTTTCATTTGACCTTGGGTGTTAAAATTTTATGAGGCAGCTGCTAAATTACTATCATAAATCAGGTGCCTAACCCGGGTATAAGTACTTCACGGAAAGACTGATAAACTGGCTTTTATGCATTAAGAAAGTACGACCATTAGAAATGCTAGTTCCTGACCACTAATAGTGCAGTTCCAACAGTCGCAAGTGTTTCACATTTATTAAGAAGCCAAAAGCAGTTAATATTCTAGCTTTGAGCACAGATGCATACATTGCCTTAAGAAGAAATATGCATAGCTTAGTACAGATATATTTGCTAGCTTTTTGGTGCAACCTGGTCATAGTAAATGATGTAGATTCCCTGATAGAGATGATATTAAATTTGCACAATCTGTAACTTTTGATGCACTATCTAACTGTTGTTCTTCTTATATAAAATTAAACCCTTATCATAAGAGAAGCCAAAAACAGTTAAATAGTGTATGTGGAATATGCACTTCTCATTTCTAATGGAAAACGAATGGGAAAAAAGATCCTTCTGTGCAACTAATCAGGGAATCCAATCAAATGGTAATTCTTTTTTTTTTAAGAAAAAAAAAATCAAATGGAACTAAATCAACCAAGCAAGATTGTGGTTCTTTGATGCCTGAACACCATGATTGTACTAAGTATTTTCAATCAGCTAGTGTTGATGCTGCCAAGTCCTATCATAGGCAATGAACAGTTCAACCCACTCAGCTAAAGCCAAATTAGTCGGATTAACCACTCATGAAATTTAGCATGATGTCACCAGTATGAAAGACTGCTCCATTTATCTGCAGTATTACTAGGTTTTGCTTGATCTAATCTTTCTGAATGTTAGTTACTATTGGATTTTTCTCTGTGCTCTGACTACATATTATAAACCAAACAGAAGTGTTCTTCCGTAATATAGTGTGTTGTATAAGTAATCTTGACTGCACTAGCACCAAGTATTGGTTTAGTAATCACATAAAGGCAGGGATAGAACTAGTTACATCAAATGTATGTTATGAACTATCCACAAGTCCAAAGCTGTTTACCCCTCTTAAGAAATCGTAGATATTTATGTGGCTCCAGCTTTAAAACGGAAAACATTTCATTCGTTGCAATTTCAGATAGTTAACATTTAAGCAATGGTTACCTGGAAATTCATGCAAGTATTTCTTGAAGACACGTCACCATCATCACACAAATCTTCTTTTCTGCTGGGTCTAACAGGCAAACTATCCAGATGAAATTGTCTCTCAGCATTCAAAGCAGTTATTAGCTCCTGAAGGATTGTCGCAGTGCTTTTTCTAGGTGCAGCACCTCCTTCTGCGAATTCTTCTTCACTAGTCAATTCCTTTAGCTTTTGCTCCAAAAGTGCTCCTAAAATGTCTCCTTTCAAAGGAAAGGATTTCTGCAAGCATGCTGTTTCATCATTACCATTAAAGAAGGATCTCCCTGGAGTAGCATCAAAACTTGAGCTATTTTGAGACTTCCTTTTTGTGACTTCTGCATGAATACCAGCTTTCTGCTTCATTGCAGATTTAAAAGTAAACGAAACAACATTACTTCCCTCAGAACTATCATTGGTTGCACCACTCTCTCGCAAACATGGCAACTTGGGTTTAGCGGAGTGACTATTAACGGAACAAGTTGGGTAAACAACATCTTTTCTACTTGTTTTGTCAGAATAAGGATTTGATTCTCTTCCCAAATTCGCATTCACAAAACTAGAACTTTCACCTTGTCTAGAGACATTCATCAATCTCTTCTTCCGCACCGGAGAGAGGGAATCACTTCTCCTTGAATAAGGTTTTCTTTCAGTTTCAAACTTGCAGCCGTCGGCTGTGGCTGGCATCCTCAATCGGGTAGATGCACCTAACCTTCTGTTCTGTGCAACAAAATTTTTGGAATTATTCATAGATTCTGCAGCTGCTAAAACTCTGTTGCTCTGCAAACTACTTGGCTTAGACTTCATGAAACCCCTCTCTCTATTCTGAGATGTTTGATTTTGCTTCTGGTTAAGCACATGAGTGACAGATGATGCATCCTTTTTCACATTGCTGCCTTGGCGGGCGCCATGCATCTCTATTCGACTTCTGCTAATAGGTCGCTTTCCTAATATGAGCTCTGCACAGTATGATACATCATCTATTTCAGCATTGGCGTCTGAAGACGAACCCTCAGAAACTCTCTCTAATTGATCCCTGCTGTTGAAAATGGGCAATCTTGGCATATTTCTTCCTGGACCTTGACAAGAAGGTTCAGAGTAACTAGAGACAGGTGACGAGACAGACGATGGGTGTTCTTCCACATTTGGTGTACCGTTCTTACTATGAAGCATATAACCACAATTTTTACATGAAGGTACAGATGCTCTCGCTTCCAAAGTCTTTGAATCCACATAAGGATTAGGGCCTTCCAAATGATGCAGTGCTAAATCTGCTTTATCTTCCAAAGGAGAAAAATATTTAGGATAAGTGAGAGCACATTTCGCCCTACTCT
The DNA here is from genome assembly GCA_029582685.1 of Solanum piurae. Lineage (NCBI taxonomy): Eukaryota > Viridiplantae > Streptophyta > Magnoliopsida > Solanales > Solanaceae > Solanum > Solanum piurae. Next base: position 7,566 of record JAJOOO010031848.1, read on the forward strand.
TTTGCAAACCAGGTTCCAAAATCTTAGTTGCAGCCCCAATCAACCTAGATGCATTTCTACCAGACACATTTCTAGGACTTTTAACTGGAGAAACCAGTTTAGGCTGATGTTTCCTTGGCCTTGACAATACAGTCCTCAACTGCAATGCTTCAGCACTAAATCTGCTGACTGTACGTCTCTCACTCACCCCTATCTTCTGAAGCTTCTGAGGCCTCAATTCGCGCTTTATTTCAGCCTTCTCACAATCCATATCTTCTTTATCAGATCCGCTTGGCCAAGCATCAAGTTTCTCCGCCACATTGCTCCCAATTTCAGAAGCTGAAGCCTTTTTGGCCTTACTACCTGGTCCTGCTGGCATTGATTCCAAACCCATGAGCCTAGCAACCAAACTTGGAGCTTTCATTTCGTGCTTGCTTTCACAACGAGTACTGCTCATTGCATTTGGAAAACCCCCACTATTCTCATTAGCAATCTACATTGTTCATACAAGAACAGAAAACAATAAAAACAGAAACTTTATCAGGCTCACAGCTGAGACACTAGAAAAAAACAAAGCTAAATGTAGCAGTATTGTTCAAGAAATGAGTACCAAACGATGCTTTGGCTGCTTCTCATCCCCTCCAAACTTCTTTGAAGCTTGTTTCAAGCGAGCTATAAGAATACAACACAAACAATGAAATAATTTACCCCTCTAGCAAAAAGTAACCATTCTTGCTTAAAAAATGAGTAGAATATAGTAGCTAACCTGGTGAAAGCAGTTTTTTTGGAAACAACTTCTTCTTGGCAAATCTACGGTTCCAATCAAAAAGTTGAAAGAAAATACCCACACAACCCCCAGGCCTTTGAGGCTTTTTCTCAGTAATGGCCAATGATGATGCTGTTATGGCTAAACTATCATTCATTTCTCTACTTGAGCTAACAATCATCCTCCAAAAAAAAAATCCTTCCTTGAAATTCTTCGCCTTTTTCTCACACTCTGCTGAATGTGATTAACATACTTTGGCTTCTATCAAACATTATCTACACTTTAATTGGAAAAAAAAAAAAATCCCCACTGACCCTTCTACCCACCACATCACTCACACCTCCTTGTCCCCCAAAAAGAAAGGGAAAAAAACCCTCACATTTTCATGCAAAAATATCAGAAACAAGAAAATAGCAATGAACAGTAACACCCTGAGCTGTGTTCAATTATGACAAACTTTTCCCAAGAAACCACTCTCAAACAAAGAAAATAGAAACAGCAATACCTTTAACTTTCACGCAATGTGCTACTGTTCAATAAAAACAGCTAGAACTGACTATAGGTAGATGAAAAAGGAAAGAAAGAAAAGGGGATTGACTGAATCTTGAATTTTCAAGATTCTTTTATTTTTTTGGGACAGTGAAAAAAGTAGAATCATTTGTACACTAGAGAGAAGCACATGCTTAGAATAAAAATCTTTTCTTTAGGTTATTGAGGAACCCCAGAAAGTGAAACCTTCTGTTTCAGAAGAAGATTAGCATAAAATAAAGCTGTTGTGGTGAAAACGGCTCCTCCTTTCTCTTTTTTTTTTTTGGCACACTGAGTGAAGAGAGCAGAGACAGAGTGTAAGGGGAAATGAGACAAGTTAGATGCATAGGATAAGAAAGAATGGACAAACTGAGCAACCCCACACCTCCCTGTAGAATGGTCAACATGCCAACATCTTCGTTCAATGTTTTGAATAACAAAAATCATTTTATATACTACTACTATACGGTCTTTGCCTTTTTTATTACTCCTTCCGTTCCATTTGATGTGAGGTACTTTGACTTGGCACGAAAGTTAAGAAATAAATAAAAAAAAAAAAAATTTATGATCCAAAATGAATGATAAAAATTTGTGTGGTTGTAAATTATTTCATTAAGGATAAAATAGACATTTTATAGTTACATTGTTACTTAATATAAAAATATGTTATTTTTTTAGACGAACTAAAAAGAAAAGTAAGTCACATAAATTGGGACAAAGAAATATTTATTTGGTATGTTAGTATAGGGCCTTATTTGGTGGGAAGCAAATTTAATTATAGTGATTGGCATCAAATGATATGATGCAATCGTGCAAGGTTATTTCTTCTTTTAACTAAAATTTTCGAATTCAAAATTTGAGTATGAAATAAATATTCTAAATAGGATTTTAAGTCGCATGAATTCAAATTAGTGGTCATAAATTCCGTGAATAGTTATATATAACATTACTTAGAAAGATTTTGTACGATTATGTTGATTTTGATCTTCATCTCGAATTTTAATTTTGAAAATAACATAATTTTTATTTCTTCTATTTAAATGGTAAATAAACCCTCCTTCTCCTTGCATAAATTTATGGGGTAATCCGATACACAATAACTTCACTTGTTAATTTTGGATCATGATTATGAGAAACTTATTTTTACACACTATATTCGCATCTAATATGATGGTTTCGAAAGTCAATTAGTTACGAAAATATTTTCCTTTAGATTTGATACGTGAAAGTAGGCTATTATCAGAGAATTACGTTTTTCAGAATTTATTGAGATAATTAAAAAAAAAATACTCTCTTTGTTCCTAATTACTTGTCCATTTTTTCTTTTTTAATTGTTCCTAATTACTTGTCCATTTTGACAAATTAAGAAAGGACAATTTTTTTTTACTTATTATACCCTCAATTAATTACTTTGAAAAAGGTAGAACTTCTTGAAAATCTTAACTTTTTAATTCATCAACTTCATAATTAATAGAAATAAATTGATAAATTCACTATGTCAATAATTGCTTTCTTAATATGTGTGTCAATTAAAAAGTAGACAAGTAATTAGAGACAGAGGAAGTATTTTGATTAGCTAATCATTGAAAATAGTATAGAGATGAATTAATTAAGAATCTGAATAAGTAGTAATGCTAGCTAGTAACGTGTGGGTAATGCTAAATGATCAGAAAATTTGATCAGAATTTGGCCAGAAATTTAAAAAAATTATGATATATTTTTTATTTTAAAATAAACTGATATTTCTTCCATTTTTTAATTAAAATGTATTAAAATTAAAAAGATAAAATAATATAGATAAAATATCATTCTGACAAATTTTGGCCAAAATGATTTTTTCCTAACGTATTTCTGTCAGCTCTTCATTTAACACTGTAATAATACCTTACACTACCAATTGTATAAACAAATTATATTTCAGGCAAAACATTTTCATAAAAATCAGTCTAGCACAGGCGATTCAAAATACTAAAAGGTTGTTTGGTCGGGAACAAGCTATTCAAGATTTAATCATTTTAAAATTAACTATTTTGACATAACTTATCTCATCACTATATGATGAGAAAAGTTATTTCAAACTTGACAACTAAACAAGACACCAAGATTTTATTCAGACTATTTATTTTTATCTCTCGCATCAAATAACCCTAAGTATTCTATACTCCCTCGATCCCTAATTACTTGTTCACTTTTAAATTGACACTTATTAAGAATACAATTATTAATATAGTAAGTTTACCATTTTACCCCTATTAATTATGAAGTAGACGAATTAAAAATTTAAATTTTCAAAAAGATCTGCATTTTTCAAAGTAATTAATTGAGGGTATAATAGGTAAAAAAATTGTTCTTTCTTGATTAGTCAAAATAAACAAGTAATTATGGACAAATAATTAGGGACAGAGGGAATATTAGCAAAGTTAAAAAATGTACCACATTCCAAGAGTCATTAATATCAGGATAAATTATAGAGCAATTTCCACATATAACAAACATAAAAATCATATTTGTATGTTATAGCTATAGTTTGTATAATTGCGCTTCATATCGAATTTTATGTTTGCTATGAAACTTTTGATTTGTATAATTCGCTAGATACATCTAATTTTATACAAATTGTTCAGTTTTGTATAAATTCATTTATACATTATAATTTGTATAAAAAGATCTGTATTTCTATAATTATAAGTGTATAGTACGAATATATATATATATATATATTTGTATATACATTTTTTCTCGCTTTATAACAAACACAAACACATTTTATACATTTGTATACCGAATAGGTAATTGTATACCAAAAATGGTAATTGTATACTGAATCAGATGGCAAAACAATGGAATGTTTGCTGCGAATTACAAATAAAATAAATTGACTATAGAATTTAGTTTGAATTAATAGTTTGTTATTTCATATAATTTTTTCTAAATTATATAATCTATAAATTATAAGTTGAAGTCGTAAAAATGACCATTATGACTATAAAATCATAACATATAAATTAGGAAAGACAATTTTATCGTTGGTCAAGCGGAGTATATTTGTTCGGTTCGTAAATATTGGGTGAAAGCTGAGCTGTAATTTCACAGTACCGTCGAGTCTACGTCTGTCTGTTATACTAAGCTGTCGTGACATGGAGGTTGGAGCGTAGAATTTGAATTTATGTACACTAAACTCGCACGCGCTAAACAAACTGTGTATCACACACTCTCTTAATATGGATCATACTCCACATGGCAGTCAAGCATAGCGAGTATAGTTGTATTTGGTAGTCGAGAGAGTTGAGTAAATAAAAGTGACCTCGGGTAAGTTACCGACACGTGAATGTTAAAGTGCCGGCAATGATTTACCGGACCAAGGATATTGCTTCTCCTTCAACAATGTGGTTTTGTCCAATCTCCCATATTATGACAAAATTAATTACTCAGTGCTAGTACAATACTCCCTCCGTTCCTAATTATTTATCTATTTTTAAATTGACACATTTACTACGAAAATAATTAATAACATAATGAATTTATTAATTTATTTCTATTAATTATGAAGTGGATGAAAAGTTCTATATTTTAAAAAATAATTAATTATTTAATTGAAGATATAATAGGTAAAAAAAATTATATTTTCTTAATCTGTCAAAATAGACAAGTAATTAGGGATAACTATAAAAAGAAAAATAGACAGAGGGTACTACATAGGCTAAAAACTTATAAATCACCTTTTGGGTCCCTAAATTTATTATTAGATCCCCACTAATTCTTTGAAAATAGATTTTGTTTCCATTATTATCGACATAAATTGGTATGTTTGGTAACCATTTATGGTGATAATGCATTTGTTTCAATTTGTTTCATACTCCCTTACTTTAATTTTGATTTGACATCAAAGTTTTAAAAATAAAATAAAATTTTAAATTTGTAAAATGTACTAAAAAGAGTTTTAATTTTGTGGTCAATTTGAAGATGTAAATCCAAGCAGCCAAGGGGTGTCAATATAGGTATACATAAAAACAAGTAAATTAATCAAGCTACACAGTGTAATTTTTCTATGAAGGGTTGTTGGCAGAGAGGTACATTCAAAATTTCGGAAGGATGCATGCATTATTATGAAAAGACGCATCTAAGATATAAATTTGGTTGATTTGACATTTACATTCTTAACACTGAACCGTAAAAATTTTAAAATTATAGGTGTAACATATATATAATACTACTAATTTCAAATTTTAATATACACGTTTGATTTAATTATATAAAAAATTTACCGTGCTAATTTTTTGTAGGAATTTTCAATGCTACACACTTGAAAATTTTGAAAGATTAAAGCAAAAAAACAAAGCTTTTACTTAATGTTTTTTAATGTTTATGTGATACTTTTAAAAATATAAGATATTTTAAATACATTAATAAATAATTATAATAATATCAAACAAAATGAAATAGAGAAAGTAATAAAATTTCTCATTTTTCTTCGTGATCATAGTTTGCAGGGAAAATGGTAAAAAATGCCCTTAATCTATTTGAAATGATTCAAAAATTCCCTCCTTCCGACTATTGGTTTAAAAATGCCCTTAACCTTTTTTTCTAGGTTCAAAAATGTCCTTTAGTTAACAGAAATATGACATGGAGTTTAACTAAACAAATGACCAATTTTCATTGGTCCACCTAATTTTTTTATCAAATAAAAAATCCACCCACCCATCCCAATACCCAAACCCATTTTCACCGTCAGTTTTAAGCCTTTCTCTGCTCTTTCTTCTTCCTCTGTTTTCTTTCTTTAAAAAACAACAATCAATTTAAAAAACAACAGTAAATTGCAGCACTTAACTTGGCCAAAAACCAAGTAAATTGCACTATTTAACAAAACAACATTTAAAATCTACATTTTAACAGCTAAATTGCAGCAAATATGATAAATAAAATGTGAATTTTAAGCCTAAAAACAGACAAAAATTAAAATGAAAGCTTGAAACCCAAAAATAACAGTTAATGTAGATCAAATCCACCAAAATTACATAGTAATTTCTAATCCATTTCTCCACCAAAATAAGTTTAGAACTATATTAACAAGTCTCGTATTATATCGTTGAAATTTTAAATTGTTGGTTACTGATGCTGCAAGGAGGGAATTTACATACAATTAATATTCATCCGCGTCCACATTATGAAATAATTTGCAATCAATCTTCAATAGCGATTACGTGATTAGCCTTGATTGTGAGAAGCAAATAAATTTTTAAACATTGAATTTGAAGGAAGGAAACACAAATTAAATTAAGTTAAAATGGCAGATGGGAGAAAGGAGAAGGAGAAGAAAGAATGAAGATAGATAACATTTGGGTAAGACTTGCTAGAAACGGGTTTGGGTGTTGGGATGGGTGCGTGGGTTTTTTTTTATTTGATAAAAAAATTAGGTGGACCAATGAAAATTAACCATTTATTTAGTTAAATTTCATGTCATATTTCTTTTAATTAAAGAACATTTTTGAAACTAAAAAAAATGTTAAGAACATTTTTAAACCAATAGATAAAATAGGACATTTTTGAACCATTTCAATAGATAGATGATATTTTTACCTTTTTCCCTAGTGTAAATAACGACTCAAGAAGATGGCCAACTAAAGAAGAAAAAGGACAAAAAGTAAACGCTTGAAAAGTATTCATAACTAGTCAACCTTGCACTCAACAAACATCGTACGTCAAATTGTTTATCATAATCTATTATTTATCTATTTCATTTTATCATGACACTATTTTGCTAATTATTTTGGAAAAAGGAACTCTTTCTACATTAGAAGTAATTTAACTCAAATTTTTAATTTTTTCTTCAACAATAAATTTACATATTCACACAAAATATTATAATTATATATATAGTATATAGATTTCAAAAAATTTACAAACATAAATAATATAATAATATTTCACTGATGGAGACATTAGCCAGAAGTAGCATTAAATATATTGTAACACGACAATATTTCAAGGTATGAAGTCCAACTCATTGCCAACATTTTTCTTTGCCTTTAGCTGGACACTCAGTGAGTTCACAATTGTAAGATAAGAAAATAATGGAAAAAAACAAAATAGAGAAAACAAAAAGACAAGGGAGAGGAAATGAATTAGCAAACTGGGTCGATTAATATGGATTGGAGTGAGATAATTGAGATTTCTCCATTTTTAACTAGAAGTTTTGATTTTGATTTTTTGAGAATTAAAAAAGAAAAATTTACAGTGCACGAATTCAAATTTAATCCAATTCAATCTAGATACAACAATTAAACAAAAGACGGAATTTTTTTTTAAAATAAAAAAATGGCAAACTAGGCAGAGTGGGACATTTTCCTTAGATTGCAAACTACACAGCTCATTTGGTCCACAGTCTATTATGGTAGGAGTACTCGTTCTAATTATTTCGTCTTTAACGTTTTACATCTGTTCTAATGTTCTTTTAATGATACAACTTGTAACAAAGTCTTTGTGATAGACATGTGGCAAGGAATGTTTTTGTCATCAATCTAAATATGATCTATCGGGACTTGTAAACTTTATCATAAAATTGTAAATAATTTGTACGAAATTTTTGATGATTCGTTAGGATTTGTGGTAAGACAAGTCTGTGTTCATCTATCTAGACGATTGGCTACTCGCTAAGATTATGCAACCAAGTGCTTCTTATACATAGGCTCCACATTATGATACATAATTTATTTTTTAAAACGAGTTCAAAACTTAAATAGTGACGTGAAATAAACTAGTAATAAGCAAATCTTGAAGACCAGGTGATCACTGCAAATCGAATGGGAAATACCTAATGAAGCTTTAACAAATAATTAACTTATCAGAGTGGAAGTATATCTATCAATTTTCAAATCCTGTCAAATGTGACTTTATTGATCTTTTTTTTCTGTTCTTCTTTTGAATTCTAAAAAGTCAAGAATCTATTACTTAATAACCACTAACTTGTAGTTCTACCTCTCATTATTGTGATACCTATTACATAAATTTTTATATTAAGAGTTTGTTTGATATTACTGTTAAAAATGACTTATTTTTAGAAGCGTTTTTATAAAATAGCTTTTTAAGAAAATGCTTTTTAAAAAAATAATTTGTGTTTGACAAATTCATTTGAAAAGTGTTTTTGACAAGCAATTTGTGTTTGACTAATTTTCTTTAAAAAATGTTTTTGAGAGTCAAATTACAATAAATGACAAGTATCAATGTGTTTTTTATATTAAGATTATTTTATAGAGAGAAACTATTTTAAACATCTAATACATAAACTTTAATTACATTTTTAATTTGATTATTTAAAATGTACATTTTCAAATTTTCAATCAATACTATACGTAGATCAATATTATTGAAAAATATTGAAAAGAGAAATCTTTTTGTTATTTGTTATCTATTTTTTTGGATTGAATCTTTAGCTATTATCCTCTTCTTTTTTCTTCTTTTTATAATACTCAAAATAATTTTAAAAAATCAAATTAAAATAAGATAATAAGTAAATTAAGAAAAGAAAATTATGTTATTTGTTACTTTTTGGGGAGGGTCTTAATCTTTAATTGATACTTTTTTTCTCTTTTTTTAATCCTACAAAAAAATCGTTGTTACTTTTATTTCTAATTCTTTAAAATAATAAATAAAGTAATATATACAATATAAGATAGAAATAATAATATAAAACATAAATAAAAAAAAAATTATTATATAAAAAAAAAAAAAAAATTCTTGAATAAAAATCAACCAAGCTTATGAGATATGTTAATTAATTAACAAGGGATATATTGATAAATATGTACATATGTAAGGAATATTTTAGTCTTAATTTTTTTTTTCTATTTTTGCTTCTACTTTTTTAAAACACACAAATTTATAGCTTCTTCAACAACAGAAAAACTGCTTCTGCTTCCATTTAAAAGCAGTTTTAAGAATTTGTCAAATATTTAATTTCTCAAAATAAGTGTTTTTTTCTTTAAAAAAAAATCACTTCTGGCCTCCCAAGCAATGTCAAACAGGCTCTAAGTAATAATTTTACTTTAAAATATTTATTTTACCCGTAATGAAATGATCTATAGTCCTACAAATATCTATCACTTATTTTAGAATACAAATTTCAAAAGTCTTTTTTTTCTTAAATTTCGTGCTAAATTAAAATAACTCATATAAAATGAGACGGAGAAAATATATTTCATCCTGAATCATAAGTGTTCGTTGCTAAATTTAGTTACTCTGATATTATCTTTTATGACAATTTGGTTTGTTATACTAAGGGGTCGTTTGGTAGAAAGATCAATAATGTAAGGATTGGTAATGCATGGATTGGTAATGCATGGATTAGTAATGCAGGTATTATTTTTATCAAGTGTTTGGTTCATTGTTTCTTACCTAGTTTTGTGTGTGGTTTAAAACTCTACAAAAAAAACTTTCCAATTATACCTTGAGTTATTATGGGATTTTCTATTTCATGTAATTGGGTCAAGGTAGATAATTGACGGACAATATTATTTTTTTATAGCATTTTAACTAGCTAGGAAAATAAATTTTTTATTGTCATGTTCACTATTTTCTCACTTAAATTATTTGAGAGTAAATAATTGTCATCTTAATAAATTGGAGTTAATATCTCAAAAGGTCACACAACTATAATAATTTATAAAGAAAATTTATTAAACTTTGTTTTGTATCAATAAATTAAAAAAAAACTTTATCATAAAATAAAATAAAATAAAAATAATAATAAATATAGCAAAATAAATTAAACTATTTTTATACTCGAAATGTTTT
>JAJOOO010031849.1:0-17211 GCA_029582685.1 Solanum piurae
TGGTGATTGAGATCATTCTATCCTGGGAGGACATATTCCAAATCAAACCTCGGATACTAGAGGGGAATAATTTCCTTAAGGGGACACTGTGCATTCAGTGGGCTTGATCTTATTCTGATTCTGTTTTTCAATATTGTGGTACGTTTGTTTCAGATTTTAGTTAGTGAATTAATTTCTGTTCATCTATTCTTACTGGTCTATTAAACTTTGGTTACTTCGTGTTTCTGCAAAGTTTATTCAAATCAGTAATTCTGTTTATCTAACACAGATTGGGAACACTTTTGTAGGAGTATGAGACTTTTAATAAAAAGTCAAGTTCAACACTTCTCTAATTGATAAACTATACTTAGATACACCCCCGATATGCTACATGACATAACTAGTAGTATCAAACTCTTGTAGGAACATGAGACTCTTAATAAAAAGTCGAGACAAGTGTTGGAAACACCCTTAAACTCACTTAAGGGTATATTTCACTCATGTTGGAAGACCAAATGTGTTTTTGAGTTAGTCAAGTAAATGAGTGTTTTTAAGACTGGATGAAACTAATAATTTACCGAGAGTTTAGGGGTGTTATCAATACTTCTCTCTAAAATAAAACTAATTGCACGTGGAGCCAAATGATTGGAAAACTTAACAAATCCTTTTATCTTTTAATTATAGTCATAAACAAGAAATTTGAAGGAGCTAGCTTGCTGATATCAACTTCATTAGCACTACTTAATATACAACTAATATGTACCTTAAACCTAATATACTTACGTAGAAAGCACACCAAAAAAGGGAAACAAATGCTTAAATTTTTGACAAATAGGATCCAACAAAACCTAATCCTTTAATCATCAGGTCAAGTTTCACTATCCTTGATAAGAAATGGATGCTAAGATTTTTAAATTATAATAGAGATCAATTAAAGTATTACAACACTAGGTATTTTTTTGATTTTATGATAATAGATGCAAGCATAAGATAACATATTTAAATAGTTTAGTTGAAATTGAAGATATTATAAACTGAAAAAAAATAAAATGAAAATACAAGGCACCAACGGTGTCTTTAGTAATTATACCTAATCCACGTAGGGATGGTTGGAGCGGATGCGGGTTCAAGGCTATGCAAGGCGGGGTAGGGTGTGCAGGTCTATACAAATTTTATATGGATTTAAATAAAAGCTAAAAAAATTACAACTTTAATGATATATAGATGAATATTGAATGTTTATTATGGATAGAGTTAAAATATAAACCCAATTCTATGTTTATAAATTATAAAATGACGTAGCTATAATATTTGATTACTTTTATTATCATATCTTTCAAACTGCATAGTTTGTAATATTTTTGAAATTTCCTTTCCATTTTTTTCCTTCTTTACCATGGTGCGCTATTTTAGTGTGCAAGTCAAAGGCTAAATTATTTTTTTAAAGAAAAAGCGGCGGGGCAGGGCAGGGCAGGGCAAAAGCTTAATGGGGCTTGGCAGGGCTAAATAGAGCGGGGATAGAGCAGGTTGAAAAACAAAAAATATTAAACGGAGCAGGGTAGGGCTGATTGAATTTGTGACAGGGCAAGACCCGCCCTATTGCCATCTCTATGAATACTTGGAGGTTTTCAAATGGTGTGACGAGCAACTAGGAGAGGGAAAAATCATAAAAATATTGAATAAAACTCGACTTGATATTGGATAAAAACACACAAATAATGCGTAATTGAAATTACACACGTACGTAAAGATGCATCACACAAGTTTTAGATTTAAGTCATCATAGTGTTTGGGTTTAAACAAGAATGCAAATGATCGATAGGACCTATCCTCTTTGTTTATTATGCACGCTTCAACGAAACCCAAGATAAAATTTCAAGAGGAAAAGCGGAGCTATATTAAAGAAGCTATCAACTAGGCAATGATGCAGTATTTAAGTTCAAAATGTTTGCTGGAAACAAAAGAACTCTATTTGTACGAAAAAGGCATGTACAAATACTAAAGGCCTCTGCTGTCAAATCTTAATCACACAAGCTAAGTAAATACCATCTCCGCTCCAATGTCCACAAAGTTCCAATCTGTGAACATAATTTGGACCAACAATGTTATGCCAATCAAATACAATTCACTTGCCTCAAAGAGAAAGAACAATTTCCTTTACCATTTTATAATATAATATATAATATTTGAGGATTAAGAGAAAGACTATATTGCTGAAAGATAATACATGTAGTACTTTAACGACAAAATTAAAGGAACTGAAAAGTAAAATTGATGAAATTGTTCTTGGGCATACCTCATACTTCCGCATAGCTTTTAAGTCTTAAGGTGCAGTTAGTAGTGGACATACATTTTGTCTTTGTATCACAATAACCTTCTAGCTTCATCATATGACTAGCTCATCAACAGATCAATTTGATGGCTCGATCCACGGATACCCTTTACTACCTTGACCAAAGTACCTGAGCAGATATTTTATCAAAACATACCCACCCGTACATAAAAGAATACTTTTACTTGGGCAAATGAGCGACGGTGAACTCAATTATTATTACTTAATAGTTGTTGGTATCCCCGTTATGAAGAGTAAAATGTTGAGAGATTATGTAGTCTTTACCAAATGCTAAAGATTCTATTCTTCAACAAAACAATGGAGTGCAAAGTGGTTCCTCTGTAGTCTGTTGTACATAACCAACCCTGTTAAACAGTAAAATTGTGTCATGAGAAAAAAAAAGAAAGAAAAAAAGTCCAAAGAAAAACTTGTTACAACATTCTAAATGAAGTTTACCTAATGTAATTGGCGCCCAATGATTTTGACTTGAATTGCCACAGCAACCTTCTAGCATGACCTTGAAACTAATAACCAATGAGAAAAACACACATAAATATTCATGATTAAACCATATCTTAAAAGTAAGATAGATATTCATTAATTTGTTTGGAAAACTATAAAAGGAGAATGGAGGAGAGTAACTCGTGTAAAATAATAGTACATTAAAAGTGTGACTCAGAAACTGAAAGAGAAACAGAGACTTACGCAAGTCCTGAATTATGCTTCCACCTACTTCAATTTTTGGAATATGGGAAATGTTGGACCATTGGGAGTTTGAGCCACTCCAATTTGTGCAACTTTCTTCTAACTTTGGGCAGCCTTTAATTTCAAGGTTCCGTAATTTGGTGAGGGGTCGCATGGCATCTCTGGATGGCAGATGCTTTAGATTCTCGCAATTCCGTAAAACTAACTCTTGCAAAGAAACAAGGTTACCGAGCCCATCCGACATAGCTTCTAACAATGGACAATCATTTATGCACAGATAACGTAATTTGGGCATGGCATCTGAGAAGTCCAGATGTTGTAGCCGTTTGCACCCGTTTAGCATTAATCTTTCAAGAGAAGTAAGGTCTCCAAATCTATGAGGAAGAGCCTCAATTCCGAATCCATATATTTTGATCTCTGTCAGATCAGAGAGTTGCATAAGCTGATAGGGCAGAGAATCCCAGTGCAAGTGTCCCCACACCTCCAATGTATGAAGAGACTGAATGCCATTAAATATCAATTGGAATTCCTCAAAATCCACCATCTCTGAGAAAGGACCAATTACCAAGTGACGTAACCCAGTGAGATGGTGAAGGCCACCTGTGGGTACACATATCAATTTGGGACAATGTGATAAAGCCAAATGTGAAAGTGAATGCATTTCCCCCACATGTAAAGGGAAGGAAACTAAGTTCTTACAGTAGTCGACCCTCAAAGACTCCAGAGACCGACAATGCTCTAGCATTCCACTTGGTAAATTGGTCAATCCATCACAATTCCATAACCAAAATTTTTGGAGGGAAGTCAAATAATTTTCTCCACTGGGAATGGAAAAGGAACTGAAACTGGGGCACCGGCCAATCCTTAAGATCTTAAGAGAATGGAGATTGTACAAGCTCTGTGGCAATTCATGAAACTCTCTGCATTCTTCGACCGACAGGAATTGAAGAGAAACGTTGTTGCGTAGAATCTCATCTGGAAAACAAGTTAGCGCTTTCACATCATACACTCTAAGCATTACAAGAGATGTCAAGTTGCTGCACAAATTCAACAATGGCATTTCACTGTCAACTCTGACAATCTCTAATTCACGTAGGATTTCAAATTGATTCGGAGTACTTTTTAACAATGGACAGTACCTAATCCTCAATTTCTCAAGCTTAGGAAACATTCTTACCCCACTTGTTGTTGGAATCAATTCCACTCCCTTCCACTCAATAAGGCTATGCATATCCTCCAATAGAAGTTCTTTCAATGACGGGAACACTTGGATTTTGCTGCATGATCCATTATCATTAACCTCAACACCGTAAAATGTAGGTCCGATGAATTCCAATTCAAGGAATCCTATCAGCTCAAGATGCCGAAGGAACTTCAGTTGGCCAAGTGATGGAATTTCTTTGCACCTTTTGCAATAACTTAATGTCAACTTGACCAAATTTGGTACAGACTCTTCACTGAACCATGAAGGAAATCTAGTACCCAAATAGTTGTTCACTGTTACGGTTTTCAAGTTAGGATGCGGTTGAAGACCATCCAACACATGCTCAACAATGGTTTCACAGCCTTTTCGTTCATCATGGAACCACACATATGCCAACTCGTAAATATTTGATTTCTCTTGTAAATATGCTGTTCGAGCTTCTTCTCTACTACAGACCAATTGGAGACCATTGATCTTCAATTTACCTCTAAGGTTCTTCAAACAACCTAATTCTTCTATTCGACGACCTTTCTTTAAACCCACATTGAAATATTGTAGGGTCTGAAGACAAGTCAATTGTCCCATGTTAAGCGGCATCTGAGACCGAGAATGGCAATATATGTGTCTCAAACTTATCATATTTCCCATCTCAAATGGAAGTTCCTTAAGTGAATAGCAGCGATCAACTCTCAATGTTTGCAAATTATAGAGCTTGCAAATGGAGTTGGGCAAGGCTGTGATCTCAGTGTTCGAGAGATCAAGATATCTCAATTGTATTAGCTTCCCGATTATGGCTGACAACTCCTTGATTCCTGAACTGGACAAATT
Source organism: Solanum piurae (assembly GCA_029582685.1). Classification (NCBI taxonomy): domain Eukaryota; kingdom Viridiplantae; phylum Streptophyta; class Magnoliopsida; order Solanales; family Solanaceae; genus Solanum; species Solanum piurae. The sequence continues at coordinate 5,049 of JAJOOO010031849.1, forward strand.
TAAAACTCTCAAGAACTTAAAGGTCAACAGCATATCTACCGATATATAATTGCTTCTCCAAAACAGTGTGCACAAACGTCCTGGCTCATCCATCTTATCTATTTGATCACTCGGTGAGTCCCATCCAAAGTATCGCACTTGAGAAAGATTTTCTCCACCATTGCCCTTTGGATCATATAGTTTAGATTTTAAGATATCTCGAGCCAAATCATGCACAAGATCGTGCATCTTACAGTGTGTTATATTGTTGTGCTCATCTAACTTAACATCTTGTAGCAAGGAATTTCGTAACAAGAGTTGAAAGAACTTGTTCCCAATGTCTTCCATTACGGTGATCTCTTGACATGGATGAAGAAAGCCTTCTGCCATCCAGAGTTGGATTAGTTGGTCCTTTTCAAACTCAATATCTTTTGGAAACATTGCAAAGTAAGCAAAGCATTTTTTCAGATGTGGAGATGGTAGATAATCATAGCTGAGTTTTAGGATTTTCTTTATGCTATTTTCTCCGTTATCATCTTCACCTGCAACAAGGGGGGTTCCATCAAGAATTGCCTGCCATTCATGTTTTTCCTTGTTGTGTAAGAGGCCTCCCAACACACTTGCAGCCAACGGTAAACCTTGACACATTTCCACAATCCTGTTCTCCATGCACACTATTTCCTCTGGAAAATCCTCATCAACAAACACTTTTTGTTTGAAAATGGACCAACAATGATCTGCTGCTAATTTTTCCAACCTATGAGGACCTACTGCTACTACTTTGGACGCCACCTGTTCCATACGTGTAGTCACAAGGATGAAGTTTCCTCGGGATGTATTCATTCCTCGCAAAGTATCTACAAACTCTACCCACAATGTAGAGTTAACATGCCACAAATCATCCAGGACAAGCAAATACTTTCTTCCTGCCAGTTCATCTTGTAGCATCTTGACTATTATGTCTTTGCTTTGGACCTCAACTTTCCTCTTTGTCAAGGATTCGAGGATCATTTGAAGAAAGCTCTTCGTTTCTGACATTTCAGGTAGACACAACCAAACTCTCTTTTCAAAGTGTTTCTCGATCTGTTCATCGTTGAAAATTCTCTTAGCCACAGTTGTTTTCCCTAAACCCCCCATACCAACTATGGGAATGGTGCACAGAACAACATCATCTCTCATGTTTAACATCTTCCTCTTTATTTCTGCAACATCGTTGTCTCTACCAACAACCTCTGAAGCAACTACTACAGAATCTGTTTCTCGAACTGGTAGTATTTGCCGAGGAGGAACCATGAGTGATTGGAGACCAAGGTCTTTGGCTAACTTATTGGTGGTCCTCAACTCTTCATTGATGTTGTTGATTTTTCGTGACATTTTGCTCTTAAAAGTTGTATGAGAAATGAAATCACTGACCTTTTTCATTGGGTTCTTTTGGATCTTCACTTGTCTTTTGATAGATTCATACCTGAATTCGTCAAACACATTTTCAGCATTTTCAGCAGCTCTCTCAAGCATCTTGAGCCATAGTTTCACAGCCTGATCCTCAAGTTGTCGTCTTTCTGCATCATGAATGAAAGCTTGGATCAAGGATACATTTTGTGTAAGCATTTCCAGATCTTTCTTGCAGTCCCTTGAGCTACTGAGTTCCTCAATAGTGAGAGAAAGCAGTTTTTCAAGCAAAACTTGAACAGTAGCACCAATTACAGGATCGGCCATTGTTGTGTTTTGCTCAAAATTTGAATTGTAGCACCAAAGTTCTTGCACAAAGTCTTGTTCCTCTGCACCAAAGTCCTATCAAAGTTATTGCACAAAGTCTTGTTCCTTTGCACCAAAGTCTTGTTTTGCTAGTTGTTTGTGGACCACTAAAAGGAAGATAATAATTCATAGTACACATTAAAAGCAGAATGACTAAAAGACCCTCCTACTTTATTCTGATTTGTCAACCAGTCCTCTTACTTTGTATGGCATCACCTAGGCACTCCACTTATAGTGGTTCAAACACACTACTTGTAGAGAATAGCAGAAGAAAAGTATAATTCGAAAAGCCTTCTGCTAGCCCAAGATCGTTAAATAAGATCGAAAGATTCAACTAAAGAAGAGGAAGCTATAAAAAGAGAACTTTTTTATGAAAGAAAACTCTTTTATTTGGATTGTTCTTAGGTTGTCTTGGGTTGATTACAAATGTACAAGACCATCCTCTATTTATACTTGTTCATGGATGGTTCTAGAAATTCTTCTAGATACATCTACAAAGAAAATTCTAGCAAACTTTATCTTCTAGATATCTAGCTATTTCTTTAAGATAATTATCCTAGATACTATCCTAGACTATTCTAGATTTTACTTAAGTACAGAATATCAAAGATATTACTCTATAAAATTCTAGAAAGTTCTACTAAATATCTAAGATATTTTTTGTACCTCCAAAAAATCAACTTTAATTTTTCACACTACTTTAAACCACTTCTGACTCCTCTTGGTTCAAATAGAAGGAAAAGTTTAGATTTGAGATTTCTTCTGCTATTGCCCTGTCGTGCACCTTTGATAGTGCTTGTCTTTCCCAACACTTTCTTCTTCCACCATGGCTCCTACATTTCCTCTACTCACAGTTCTATCCCAGAAACTGATCTGGAGTCAGCATATTTACAGCTGTATTCTAAGTAGTCCGGTTGACAAATCAAAATAAGTACAAGGATCTCCCAATCCATTTTTTCTTTTATAAATAAGCAATTCGTGTTTGGACTGTGTAAACTATGTGTAGATTTCCCTAATAACGAAACAGAAATAGAGTGTAAAAATTTTACTACCTAAAGATGTTAGTTACTTAACGAAAAAAGAGATGATCAAGCAAATCTTTAAGATTGTTCTAATAAGAGGGTTGAAATTATTATCAACTTCTGAACATCTTTACCTATGTTTGTGGTTTTAACTATAAAAGGAAGTTCCAATGATCTGGAGGTAACGAAAAACTACAGCCACATTAGTGGCATTATCTTTCTGTATCAGCACATTCTTTTCTTTCTTTGCAGTAAATTGAGTTCACTCTTGATCACACACCACTTTTAGACTCTCTAAGAGTTCCATTTTCTCTCAGGCACATCAATAGTGTGGAATGCACACCAACAGGTCAAAGCCAAGAGTCCATAGAAGTGAATCAACAGCAGTAGCTTGAAGCAGATTTATCGGATATTACTCCTTTCGACCTATGCCTTTGCTGCTGCAATTTAAGGCCTTAAACTTGGAATGAACCATGTTTTTGTTTTCCACTAGTATTATTCTATGCAATGTGGATCCCTCATGTCTGTGTAACTTTTTCTTTTTGGTTGATACTTGGTATCAGCTTTATTTTGGGCTAATTTGGCCATAGAATAATTGAAGCAATTGAGTATGATTGGCAGTAGCTAATTTCTTTCATTAACAAAATCTTAGTCATATTTAGAGTGCAGAAAGCTTAATTTTGTGTTGAAATACACACAAATTATAGCAATTGTCTGTCTAAATCATAATAACGCTAATAAATTACTACTCATTAGCAAGAACTTAAAACACTCTTCTCTACTACATCTCCATGAGTTAGAAATTTTGGTTTTTTCCCAAAATCACAATACTAAACAGGGGCAATTCAACACCCTAATCCATAATTATTTATCCACTAATTAATTAAAAATACTATATAGTTTTTTTTTCTTTCGGAAACTGCATCTCTCCTTCTTGTTGCATCTTTATCATCTTCGACAATTATATCTTCCTATTGTTCATGTTTTTGTTAAAATACAATCTGTGTGAAAAATCAGATACTGAAAATTAAAAAAATCTTATACATAAAACAGTGTTATTAAAAAACCAATGAATAAGATGGATTGAAATGGTGCAATTCCTAGAGATAAATTTCACGAGGAAAAGCAGAGCTACATTAAAGAAGATATCAACTAGGCAAGGATGCAGCAGATAAGTATTAAGTTCAAAATGTTTGATGGAAACAAAAACTCTATTTGTACGAAAAAGGCATGTACTCTGTGCGCAAGAAATTAAAGGTCTCTGCTATCAAATCTTAGTCATACAAGTAAATAATATCTCCACTCCAGTTTCCGCCAAATGCAATTTCACTTGCCAATCAAGACACTTGAACACATCTAAGAGAAGTCTGCTCCACTCTACCATCTCAAGTCTCAACAAGGTCCATGCATGCCGTTGTTTCAACCAATAATCTTAAGCATAAGAAATGGTAAAAAGTCAGTTTTGGCACACATTTCGTCTGATCCTTGCGAAATGGAGAAGCAGCTCCTTACAATTGATCTAAAGCACCATTTGTAATCTCTTGTGAACAAAAACTGACTTACCTTGAATTTTCTAGCTTTGTGCAAGCAGAGTCTCCAACGCGGCACCAATGTCCACAAACTTCCAATCTGTCCCCTGAAAATTAAACAATGTTGAAGACTGAACATAATTTGGAGAAGCGTCTACTATCAATGGAATTCAAAATGAAATCTGTCTTGCATCTAAGAATCCTGTGTATACCAATCATGACAAGCCAATGTTATGCCAATCAAATACTTCACTTTCCTCAAAGAGAAAGAACAATTTCCTTTACCAGAATCATACCATATAATGAAGTGTATAATAATATTTGAGGATTTAGAGAAAGACTATATTGCTGAAAGATAATACCTGTTAAACGTTTCAGTATTTAACGAGAAAAAGGAGCTGAAAAAAAATAAAATTGATGAAATTGTTCTTGGGCATACCTTATGCTTCCGCATAGCTTTTAGGTCTTGGCTGGCATAGAAGTAAGGTGTAGTTAGTAATGGACATATATTTTGTCTCTGTATCACAATAACCTTCTAGCTTCATCTTATGAATCTTCAACTTAATGTTGAGAGATTATATAGTCTTCACCAAATGCTCATGAAACAGTCTACGGCTGAAGATTCTATTCTTCAACAAAACAAATGTGGTGGTTCCTTTGTCGTACATAACCAGTCCTATTAAACAGTAAAATTGTGTCATGAGAAAAAAAGGAGTGCAAAGAAAATATTGTTACAACATTCTAACTGCAAGTTTACCGAATGTAATTGCCGCGGATGGATTTTGACTTGAAATGCCACAGCAACGTTCTAGCATGACCTTTAAACTAATAACCAATGAGAAAAAGCACACACAAATATTCATGATTAAACCATATCTTAAAGGTAATAATAGATATTCATAAATTTGTTTCAAGTGGAACAAAAAAATGTTTGGAAAACTATAAAGGAGAGTGGAGGAGAGTAACTCGTGGAAAATAATAATTAAAAATGCGACTCTGAAACTAAAAGAGAAACAGAAACTTTCGCAAGTCCTGAATTATGCTTCCACCTACTTCAATTTTTGGAATATGGGAAATGTTGGACCATTGGGAGTTTGAGCCACTCCAATTTGTGCAACTTTCTTCTAACTTTGGGCAGCCTTTAATTTCCAAGTTCCGTAATTTGGTGAGGCGTCGCATGGCATCTCTAGATGGCAGATGATCTAGTTTCTCGCATTTCTGTAAAATTAACTCTTGCAAAGAAACAAGGTTACCGAGCCCATCCGATATAGCTTCTAACAATGGACAATCATTTATGCACAGATATCGTAATTTGGGCCAGTATACGAGAAGTCCAGATGTTGTAGCCGTTTGCACCCCATTAGCATTAATCTTTCAAGAGAAGTAAGGTTGCCAAATCTATGAGGAAGAGCCTCGATTCCGAATCCATATATTTTGACCTCTATAAGGTCAGAGAGTTGCATAAGCTGATAGGGCAGAGAATCCCAGTGCAAGTGTCCCCACACCTCCAATGTATGAAGAGACTGAATGCCATCAAATATCAATTGGAATGCCTCAAAATCCACCATTTCTGAGAAAGGACCTATTTCCAAATGCTGTAACCCAGTGAGACGAAGGCCACCTGCGGGTACACTAATCAATTTGGGACATTTTGATATATTCAAATATGAAAGTGAAGGTTTTTCCCCGACATGTAAAGGGAAGGAAACTAAGTTGTTACAGTTGAAGACCTTCAAAGATTCCAGAGACCGACAATGCTCTAGCATTTCACTTGGTAAACTAGTCAATCCATCACAAGAGATTAACTGAAGACTTTGGAGGGAAGTCAAATAATTCTCTCCACTGGGAACAGGAAAGGAACTGAAATTGGTGCAGAGGTTAATCCTTAAGCTCTTAAGAAAATGGAGATTATACAAGCTCTGTGGCAATTCATGAAACTCTCTGCAGTCTGTGACCGATAGGTGTTGAAGAGAAACGTTGTTACGTAGCATCTCATCTGGAAAACAAGTGAGCTCTTTCACATCATACACACTAAGCATTACAAGAGATGTCAAGTTGCTGCACAAGTTCAACAATGGCATTTCACTGTCAACTTCGACAATCTCTAATTCACGTAGGATTTCAAATTGATTTGGACTACTTTTTAACACTGGACAGTTACTAATCCTCAACTTCTCAAGCCCAGGAAACATTCTTACCCCACTTGTTGTTGGTGTCAATTCCACTCCCTTCCACTCAATAAGGCTATGCATATCCTCCAATAGAAGTTCTTTCAATGACGGGAACACTTGGATTTTGCTGCATGATCCATTATCATTAACCTCAACACCATAAAATGTAGGTCCGATGAATTCCAATTCAGGGAGTCCTATCAGCTTAAGATTCCGAAGGAACTTCAGTTGGCCAAGCGATGGAATTTCTTTGCACCTTTTGCAACCACTTAATGTCAACTTGACCAAATTTGGTAGCGACTCTTCACTGAACCATGAAGGAAATCTAGTGCCCAAATAGTCCTCCACCAGTAAGGTTTTCAAGTTAGGATGCGGTTGAAGACCATCCAACACATGCTCATCAATGGTTTCACAGCCTTCTGGTTCATCACGGAACCACACATATGACAGCTTGTAAATATTCGATTTCTCTTGTAAATATGCTGTTCGAGCTTCTTCTCTACTACGGACCAATTGGAGATGATTGATCCTCAATTCACCTCTAAGGTTCTTCAAACGACCTAATTCTTCTATTCGACGACCTTTCTCTAAACCCACATTGAAATATTGTAGGGTCTGAAGACAAGTCAATTGTCCCATGTTAAGTGGCATCTGACTCTGAGACCGAGAATGGCAATATATGTGTCTCAAACTTATCATATTTCCCATCTCATATGGAAGTGGATAGCAACGATCAACTCTAAATGTTTGCAAATTATAGAGCTCGCAAATGGAGTTGGGCAAGGCTATGATCTTAGTGTTCGAGAGATCAAGATATCTCAAGTGTATTAGCTTCCCGATTTTGGCTGACAACTCCTTGATTCCTGAACTGGACAAATTTAAAACTCTCAAGAACTTAAAGCTCAACAGCATATCTTCAGATATATTGCTTCTCCAAAACAGTGTGCACAAACGCCCTGGCTCATTTATCTTAACTATTCGATCACTTGGTAAGTCCCATCCAAAGTATCGCACTTGAGAAAGATTTCTCCACCATTGCCCTTCGGATCAAATAGTTTAGATTTTAAGATATCCCCAGCCAAATCATGCACAAGATCGTGCATCTTACAGTGTGTTATATTGTTGCGCTCATCTAACTTAACATCTTGCAGCAAGGAATTTTGCAACAAGAGTTGAAAGAACTTGTTTCCGATGTCTTCCATTAGGGTGGTCTCATGACATGGATGAAGAAAGCCTTCTGCCATCCAGAGTTGGATTAGTTGGTCCTTTTCAAACTCAAAATCTTTTGGAAACATTGCAAAGTAAGCGAAGCATTTTTTCAGATGTGGAGATGGTAGATAATCATAGCTGAGTTTAAGAATTTTCTTTATGCTATTTTCTCCGTTATCATCTTCACCTGCAACAAGGGGGTTTCCATCAAGAATTGCCTGCCATTCATAATTTTCCTTGTTGCGTAAGAGGCCTCCCAACACACTTGCAGCCAACGGTAGACCTTGACACATTTCCACAATCCTGTTCTCCATGCACACTATTTCCTCTGAAATTTCCCCATCAACAAACGCTCTTTGTTTAAAAATGGACAAACAATGATCTTCTGCTAATTTTTCCAACCTATGAGGACCTACTGCTGCTACTGTGGACGCCACCTGTTCCATACGAGTAGTCACGAGAATGAAGTTTCCTCGGGATGTATTTATTCCTCGCAAGGTGTCGACAAACTCTACCCACAATGTAGAGTCAACATGCCACAAATCATCCAGGACAAGCAAATACTCTCTTCCTGCCAGTTCTTTTTGTAGCGTCTTGACTATTATGTCTCTGCTTGGGACCTCAATTTTCCTCTTTGTCAAGGATTCGAGGATTAGTTGAAGAAAGCTCTTCGTTTCTGACATTTCAGGTAGACACAACCAAACTTTCTTTTCAAAGTATTTCTCGATCTGTTCATCGTTGAAAATACTCTTAGCCATAGTTGTTTTCCCTAAACCCCCCATACCCACTATGGGAATGGTGCACAGAACAACATCCTCTCTGATGTCTAACATCTTCCTCTTTATTTCTGCAACATCGTTGTCTCTACCAACAACATCCGAAGCAACTACTACGGAATCTGTTTCACGAATTGGTAGTATTTGCCGAGGAAGAACCATGAGTGATTGGAGACCGAGGTATTTGGCTGACTTATTGATATCCCTCAACTCTTCGTTGATGGTGTTGATTTTTCGAGACATTTTGCTCTTAAAAGTTGTATGAGAAATGAAATCACTGACCTTTTTCATTGGGTTCTTTTGGGTCTTCACTTGTCTTTTGATAGATTCATACCTGAATTCAGCGAACACATTTTCAGCAGCTTTCTCAAGCCTCTTGAGCCATAGTTTCACAGCCTGATCGTCAACTTGTTGTCTTTCTGCATCATGAATGAAAGCTTGGATCAAGGATACATTTTGTGTAAGCATTTCCAGATTTTTCTTGCAGTCGCTTGAGCTACTGAGTTCCTCAATAGTGAGAGAAAGCAGCTTCTGAAGCAAAACTTGAACAGTGGCACCAATTACAGGGTCGGACATTGTTGTGAAAGTTCTTGCACAAAGTCTTCTTCTCAAAAAAGTCTTCTTTTGCTTTGCAGACCACTAAAAGAAAAACAATAATGCATACACAATAATATGAATAAAGAGAATAATTCATACACAGTGACTTTGAATAAAGAGAGCAATTCATACACAATAATTTGAATAGAGAATCACTTTTGGTAGGCCATTGTTGCAGATGTCTTGTTTTGCTAGTTGTTTGTGGAGCCGCCACTATAAGAAAAGGAATAATTCAAACAGTGAATCCAATGGCATAAATATCTCTCCAACACAAACATGGAATCCAATGGCTTTTGTATAACTCTCTCAAACTAATAAGTAATCACCTGTTTCGACTTTGAATACAAGTGATATTTTTTAAGGTAGCAAAGTCACTCAACGTATGAAAATAACCTACCATAGTCATTTAAAACTTTTTTGGGACAACAAAGTCACCTAACTATTATTCCCAAGATCAGATTTTTTGCTTTTTGTTTTCATCATTATCTTGTGGGTATAAGAATTTGCAGGATTAATGAGTTCTTGGGTACATGACTTGGACATTACTGCTTAACAATTTATCTAAAAACCTATCAACTTTTCCTTCGACTTCATGTGGGGATTTACATACGACCACTCACTCCATTTCAATTCGTTTGTCGTATAATGATTTGATACAGAGTTTAAGAAAGTAAAGAGGACTTTTGGATCATATGGTCCTACATTAAAGGTATGTATCTCTAATCAATTTTACTTATTTTTTGTCATTTATCTTTTGTGTAGGTTCTACTGTTTGCCATTTTCTAAAATACAGAATTGTTGATTATACTGTTTTCTGTCAATCTAGTGATACTTTCTGCAAGTACACAGATGTCTTTTACAACCCTGAAATCCCTGAGGGCCGGTTAGCGCATGATTTGAAGCTCGGTTGATTATACGCTCACCCTTCTCTACTAAAAAGCATTTGTACTGGGTTCTAACTCTGTGACATATGTCTAAATCACACATCACACAGCTCCTACCTCTGACCCAAAGGCCTGCAAGTATCTGAAAGTTTTCTATTTTCATAGTAATTAACTAGGTATATAAGTGCTCAGGAAATTAAAAGACCCCGAAGAAGATTCGAGAGTGCTGAGCTCAGATAGTGCTTGTTGCTGCATAGAATGAGCTTTTAGTTCAAGTTGATTTTTATTTGCATCTAGGAGAAAATATCAAATGAAGAGTACAACATTTGAGGATTAAGTGATACACACGTTTTGTAAGAAACGATACTTTTGAATAATTTGGGATATGCTAAAATGGATTAACTTTACAAGAGGTACGTGAGCAATAAAAACAATGCAGACCAAAGAGTTTAGCAGATTAACAATTTAGAAGAAGCTTACATGGAAGGTTTGGTCCGACAAGCAGAGTAGAGAAACGTTCAACCTAATGAACGGATGCCCCTCAAACTGGTCCTTTGCAACGAATACTGCTCTGATCGCATCCCTGTTAGTAGTACAACATTCTCATGAGAAGTTGTTCTTGAGCACACAATTTGCCTTTTGTGCCGCAGAAACCTCCAACCTGAATCGATGGAAACAATCTAAACGTAGCATCATCAGTGAGAATTATTTGATACCTTTCATTGGCTTCACCATAGCACCTGAATACATATGACAAATACTGAAATTCTTCTTGTTTCGTACAGGTTGGGAACGGGGAGGGTCAGACATTAATCATCATCATCGTATACATATATGTTAATTAAGTGGCATCTGAGACCAAGAATAGAAATATATGTGTCTCAAACTTATACACTTCTATCTTTGAATTTAGAATCAAAATAGTCTTCATCTTTAACATGAAGCACTAATAGTCCTCCGTGTTTCAAGAACACATTTAATACTTCCTCAAACAACTATCTAACTTTTAGCGGACTTACAAGCTATCCACAGAGGTAGGCCTCGTCAACAGAATTTTCTGATGAGCTTTCTTTCAGAAGGCTTGGTTCTGGAAGATGACCTGATGGAGGAAGACTTGAAGGTTGGTGAGTCAAGCAGTCAGACCCAAGTAAAAGAATAAAGAAAATGAGCCAAAGTTTCAAGTTCTAACTTACTAGCCACAGTATATCCCCGACACAACCTACATTCACAAACTATAGTTGTTTAGAAATTGAAAAAATATTGAGACTCGAATGTAATGATACGTATTATGTGATGTTTTGGGATTCTTATAGTTTCTATTATATAATAATTGGGATCATAGAGAAAAGAAAATGACAAAACAAAAAGGACAAAGGAAAAAGAATCGAATCTCACTCATTTTCAGGTAAGATTTACTTAGCTCGCTCCTTGCTCGCGGAGCGGCATTCGAATAAAAAGAAAAGCGTTATCGGATTGGAATCGATGACTTAAGCCTCTTTCTTAAGGGCCTTTAAAGATCGGTCATTATCAGACTCTTCTTATGCTTTTTTTTTCACCGGGCTTGGATCGAGGAAAGCATGCTTGACAGGCCCGAGTCTTCATTTGTAGGACTTTGTGGGATGGGCCCGTGCATGTAGGCTTGGGTCTTCTTAACGTGCGTCATTTGACGACTCAATGCATGGATGTCATGAGTCCATTGGCATAGGCTTAGGCCAATTTTGTAAGTGGGCAGTCTTTGGCAAGCCTGGAGATTCAATTAAGGGGAGCAGTCTAATAAATCGACTGTTGGTGGCATCACGCTATCTTAGATTAGGGATGATAATTCAATATATCGGAGAGACGCTAGGGGCTTAGGCCAATTTTGTAAGTGGGCAGTCTTTGGCAGGCCTGGAGATTCAATTAAGGGGAGCAGTCTAATAAATCGACTGTTGGTGGCATCACGCTATCTTAGATTAGGGATGATAATTCAATATATCGGAGAGACGCTAGGGGCTTAGGCCAATTTTGTAAGTGGGCAGTCTTTGGCAGGCCTGGAGATTCAATTAAGGGGAGCAGTCTAATAAATCGACTGTTGGTGGCATCACGCTATCTTAGATTAGGGATGATAATTCAATATATCGGAGAGACGCTAGGGGCTTAGGCCAATTTTGTAAGTGGGCAGTCTTTGGCAGGCCTGGAGATTCAATTAAGGGGAGCAGTCTAATAAATCGACTGTTGGTGGCATCACGCTATCTTAGATTA
>JAJOOO010031851.1:0-12470 GCA_029582685.1 Solanum piurae
GTAATCCTAGTAATAACAATCCTTTCCTAGTGTACTACATGCAAAGTAATAAGTTAGGTATCTCTAAATCCTTGGTCCGGCATCTAGAGAATTTCACCCCGCACCTTGGTCCGGCTACGTGTGTATAATTTACTAACCCTTACCTTTACCTCATATTAGACATGACATCGATGTTTGGCTTAGTTATTACTTCGCACCAATCGACACTAGACTATTAGATAGTATCAAACTAAATCTATGTTGATAATTCTTTTCTTGTTGATTACCTCCTTGGTCCAGCAAGTAGTAACAAGGCGAATTCTAACGTTTCCAACCGCTAAAAAGACTTCTAACTGAAAGAATTATCAATGCATGCAAAACAATATTCAATAATTGCTTATTTACTATTCATACTTTGCTAATCACTCATGGTTCCCACAACCCTAGTTGTGGAGTTTAGTTACCCATAATCATATGAACACAATTCATTGTTTTAGATGAAAGAATTATGAACTTACGTAATTGAGAATAACAAATCCGGAATTTCAACTTGAATTTCAAAACCAAAATCTTCAAAACCAACTTAGTAAATCAATAATTGCTAAAGTTGCAAGTTAATCTTTCAAGCCAAAAACGAAGTTTATATCCCCTATTTAAAGGAAACAAGTCCTAAATTAAAAAGGGGAACAAAATAAGGAAAGTTTGTTCAGGCACGCGTCTTCATTCCACGAGACTGACTCTCGGACCGTCAATGTATCTACGGTCCGTGAGTCCTTTCTGTCAGCCAGGACTTAGAAAATATTTCAGCTTCCAAAAATCAGCTTCTCTAACACAAACAACGAGACACCAGTACGGACCGTAGATCGATCTACGGTCCGTCAATCCCTCTCCGTAGCTCCACACTTAGAATCTTCAAAACTCAGGTACAGGAACCCTCGCAGTATCATTCTACGGATCAATAGTACGGTCCGTAGATTAATCTACGGACCGTCAATGGCCACCGTGGTTCCATAGTTGGTCAGATTTCCCTGATTTGCCTTGCCTACTGATCTAGGGTCACCATCTACGTAGCGTCAACGGATCTACGGTCCATAGATCACCTCCGTCGATGCCCTTTTCTGCATTTCCTTCAGTTGTCTCTGTACTTCCGCAGCTAAACATCTTTCCTGCAAAACATGATAAAAACCAATACAGACAGGTCCTAGACACACACAACTCTTAAGTGAAATGTATTAAAAATACCGTAAACTCACAGTATATCAGCACCCTCAACTTAAATTTATTGATTGTCCTCAAGCGACGCACTAAAACTCTAAACGACACTTGTATAGAAGCAAGCCATTCAAGCACAAGAAATCACATGGCTCTCTACTCCAACTCTCTTTTCGGGCGCAGAATCTGTTTTCTTAGACTCGACAAGCTAATTCATGCGGATCAAAATATGAAAAAGATCGACCAACCAACACACACCATACACTGTTTCACTATCACCAAGGTACCAACTTTCCGACAATGTAACTAGTGCCCTTACTTCAAACTAAATCCCTTTTTTCACACACTGAATATGAATTTGGGTACAAGGATTCATTCAATACTCACACTGAAAAGTAACTTCAAGTACACTAACTGCTCAATACCGTAAGCTTGCCCTTATTTTCACTGCTTAGACACTCCAAACTAGATCCTAGGATCTCTATAGGACTTTCTTGGTTGTAACGTAGGCTCAGGGTCAGGTGTGGTACATTTGGATACTTCTTAGTGACTTTCTGTCCTCCTTGACATTACACTAGGCTTTCAACCTCTTTTTGCCCTATTTTTGACATCCTACTGCTTTATCTTCTTTCCCTTGATTCTCTTCAACCATGGATGTGACTTTAGACATTGTAGATCTTTTATTTTTAACTTTCATCTTTTTCTTGCGTTTTATTCTTTTCTTTAGCTTTCAACAAGTCACATCCTTTCCTCTTCTTCTTTTTTTTCAACATCAAACTCTTTTCATACCCATTTTTCTTTCGGTTTCCACTTTCATAGCCACCCTCAACTTATGGATTTTCCATTGGTTGAAGTGCACAATACACGATGTCGGGTCAGGGCCAAGATTGAAGTTACATTTTACATTAGCAACCCTCAACTTAGGCTTTTGGCCTAAGTCGAGGTGCACATGTCCAAGGAGGGACCGGGGCCAACATAGTAGATTATGGGAAGGTAAGTTAGAGGTTTAAAAAGAAATGGTCTAATTTAGGCTCAACACATTTGGATCAAAGGGAACATTTATTTCATTTGGTTGGATTCTTTTTAGGCAATTTGTGGACTTATCAGAACAAGGGCCTATGATCAGTTCCTAGACTCTAGAGTAGATTGTCTTAGCAGGACTAACCGGGCAAGTTCTAGATTGGCACAAAAACTGTTTGAACCATCCACAATTCTCACACACTCCTGGCACATAGTTTCATTATCAGATTATGAGATTACCCAATTCAAGTTTTAGCTTAAGTCATGCCATCAGTTGGTTCATTATCATGTCATACTCAGAGCCAACACATTCAACTTATCTTAGCCTATAAATTCTAGCACACATCACAAAATTTGGACAGGTATCATTTTTATAAGCCATCATGCTTCATTATTTTTCATTCTTCTACACATACGATCCTAACACATGTAGGTTCAACAAATTAAACAGTCTCTTTGGGAAAAAGAACACAGGCAAGAAAACCCCAAGAGAGGATTTATGAGTTGGGCTACTCAGACTTCACCCTATCACTCACAATCCATTTACCCCACCCCCAACAAAAAATATATGTGATTGTCTCCAATGCATACAAAAACAGTAAAAGATAATGGATTGGGTGGTGCAAACTTGTGGCGCATAGCGCCGAAGACTCATCAACAAGTGGGTGGGTCCAGTTTTCTGGAGCCCGCTGGAACAATAGTTGGGTCACCCTCAGTAGTACCCATATCATCCATCATAGCACCGTCAGTAGTGCTTGTGTTCACTCTAACTGCACAATCAGTGGTACTCACATCGTCCCTCACAACAGGCGGGACCTCTACAATTGGGGCAGAACTCGATGCCCCTGTAACACTCTCACGCACCCTCTGCTGGCGCAACTCTTCATCTAAAATTGAAGCCTTTCTAGTCTCCTTCTCCTACTTACGCTGTCTCTTTTGGGCTTTTTCCTCCTCAGTGCGGCTAGAACGGTGCTTCTTAGCTTTGGTACGTGTAGGCTCGAGCTCCTCCTCGACTTTCCCATTGAATAAAGCATCTAGAATTGTATCATCAGTCAATACAGTTGGTGCAGCCTGAGGAACGTCGGCCCGGAGACTGTCTAACTCAGTCCGAAAAGAGGATAGATTAGTGGTCGGGATCGGTCGCTCGAGGACTCTCAATTCAAAGACATTAAGGTGCTTATTAATGACCTGGACCTTCCGATCCATCATGCTTTCCATCCTTCGCTCCATTCTGGCCTCGGCTATCAACTTTTGCATCCAAGGCTGGATGTGGTGCAGCAGCGTGGCCATCTGAGCCTCTAAGTTCTGTACTCTGGCCAACGAAACAACAGCAGCCCCTGACGGTGGTGTAGACCTGGATGAGCTTGGAGCCCTACTAGTGGCCTGAAGAGAGGAGGCCGGGATAGTATCAGTGTGGTCTGGTATAATGGGTTCACCGCCTTGTGCCTGCTCTTCCGTGTCCGAAAGATCTTCTCCCAAGAGAGGTACCTCAACCTGGGGCTCTCTGCGAGGTGCCGCCACATTTGTCCCATCTCGAATGAGGCCTATATCTAAAGTCCCAGTAGGGTGGATCAACCTATCACAGTGCCATATCGTCACTCCAGAGTCCCTGCACAAATGAAAAATCAAACATGGAAAGGGGTAAGTAGTAGAGGTCTTGAATGCTCTCTCGTGAATCTCTGCCAGCAGCATGCAGGCAAAGTCAATCTGCAATCCTGCTACTAATGCTGCAACTATGACAGCTCTGTCCCATGTGAGTTGGTTGTCAACTTTTGTAGGAGACACCCTATTTCGCACTAGCAACCAGAAGAACTTGGCCGCAAAGTTTAATGTGGCCTTTCGGATACCCAACTGTGGTGCGGTGACCCACTCCGCACGCTCGCCATCTACAGCAATATGTTTAGCTAACCATAGTTTAACAGCCTTTCGCTGCT
Source organism: Solanum piurae (assembly GCA_029582685.1). Lineage (NCBI taxonomy): Eukaryota > Viridiplantae > Streptophyta > Magnoliopsida > Solanales > Solanaceae > Solanum > Solanum piurae. The sequence goes on from JAJOOO010031851.1 coordinate 4,146, forward strand.
CAGCATTTCTCTAGAAAACTCCGCCCCTCACAATGTCCCATCGATAATCAAACTCTGCTGTGTTCAATGGCCAAGAGTGACCAGTTGTAGAGCCATAGAGAAATCGGCTGATGGTGGCATGTGAGATGTCCACTAGACAACCTCGAACCATAGTGGAAGTGAGAGGTTCCAGGGCTGTGGACTTGGACTGCTTGGAGATTGAACCTCGGAGAGTGGCAGCATAGGAGGCGTAGAACTCCCGCACAATCTCCTCACTGTAAGTCCCTGGGTATCGGGCCATCCAGTCACACTTGTAAAGTTTAAAAAGCCGATGGATATCGGGGGACAGTATGAAAACTCTTCATGAGAACTCTGCGCTCCTCTGTAATAAGTCGGGCCATCTTCTCTTTGTCATTTTTCATCTTGGCATCCCGATAAATTTGCCATTGGTTCTCAACGCACCATCTATTTGGCTCGCCAGCCACTGGAGTAGGGGCATCATTTTGTTGTGCTGGTACTGACTCCGAGCTAGTGGCCTCATCAGACGAGGCTGCTTGTTTATTTTTGCCGGACCCTGTGGATGATTTAGCAATGGATCTTGAAGCATAGGCAGATTCGAAGACTGAATCATGGCTAGACTCTGAGCCCGAGGTATGGGCAGACTCAGAGCCGGACGTAGACCCATTCTCTGAACTGGAAGCAGCCCTAGTTGGTGACCCGATCAGTGTGTGCTTCTCATCAGACTTGGAGACAATGACTACGTCAGGAATCACCTTCTAGGGGGTGACTCTCGTGACTCGGGGTGCAGTGGGAGAGGTCCTTGTGTTGGTAGCAACGTATGCCGGATCCTTCGCCACATCGTCATCTTCGTCGATTAACCTGAAGTTAGGGGCAACAGATTTTGACTTGCCTTTTTTTGGATAGGTTACTAGCTTCTTGGGTTCCATAGTACTTGTGGAAGGATTATTTGTACCAAAAATAACTAAAAAACACACTCAAAATAATTTTAGAGCTAAAGACGAACAACATCAAAGACCCAAAAAAATTTCAGACAGTGGCTACAGTGGTCATCTACGGTGGGGACCTACGGTCCGTGGAACCCTTTCGTGGATCAGAGGACCAACAATATTAGTCGCACATGAAAACCACAGATGCACAGAATAGTCCGTAGATTGATCTACGGACCGTAGTCCACTTCCGTGGTTTCATACTTGGTGAAATTTTCAAGTGTATCCAACCACGGACCTGATCTACGGTTCGTAGATTGATCTATGGTCTGTAGACGGGGTCTCGTGGATGGGATCTATGCCAAGTTTCAGGAATGTTTAAATTGCAAGTCCGCATATTTGACCATTTTCAATAGTATCCTAGTCTAACCATGCATTTCAACATTTAATCATGCTAGTTTATAATTCTAATGATTCCAATTACTCAATTTGATAAAAAAAAATTATACAAGAGTTGGAACCCTCAGTTGAAACTTACATTTAGACTGCAATCACACACATCTTAAACAATATTCTGACACACAAGCACTATCGATCATCCCAAAGGTGTTTGCAAGTAAATTTAGAGAAAACTTACCCAAGGTCAGGACCCAACTCCCGACTTTCTATAATCAGTCTATGAACCGAAATTCAAAGTGAGGGAGAAAAAGTCTATTACCTTACAAGCAACAAGGAGTGGTGTGATTATGTGATGACACTAAGGTTTTCAATACCATACTAATCGACTAGTTGCACCGAACCCGTACACCGGACCTTTGGATGAGTGGAGTTTTGGAGTAGAAAGGGAATTTAGGATTTTGGGGAAGGAAATGGGGAGATCACTTGGGGAGTGATGGAGTGATTGAAGGGATTTGGGGAGTTTAGAAACGGTTTGGGAGTAAATGGAGGGAAGTGGGAATGAATTTGAAAGGTGGGATTTTTAAATAGGATGGTCCGGGTCGGGTCGGTCCAATCTAGGGTTAGGACTTACGAGACCCCGCTGACGGTACGTAGGTCTTTCGACGGTCCGTCAGTTGGGACTGTAGATATCCTTTACACTTAAAAAAATTTGAACACTTACCTGGGATCTACGGACACCATTCATGGTCCGTGGATGGATTGACGGACGTGTCGTCCGTAGACCTCTGCACCAGACAATTTTTTGCAGATTTGTCATAGCGCTCGTGCACATGTAGCAACCATTAGGATATTCCTTTTTACATTTTCTGGACACTTTTTAGACACGGACCATATGCTAATTCTAGGCAGCACTAATACAAAACTAAAACACCTATCTAAATTAATACAGAGAATCAGCTAAACAAGGAAAACTACTAGATGGAAAACAAAAACCTATCTCTGGCTAGATTGTACATCTTGGGTTGCCTCCCAAGCAGTGCTTGATTTAACATCGCGGCACGACGCAGGCCTTTTGATTACTTAGACTTCATCAAGAACATAGGCCTCAACAACCTCTTGCACATTTTCTACATTTCCCAGATAGATCTTTATCCTTTGCCCGTTTACCATGAACATTGTGCCTTCACTGTTCTCAAGTTCAACCACTCAATGGGGGAGCACATTTGTGAGAAAAAATTGGCCGGTCCATTTGGATTTGAGTTTTCCCGGAAACAAGCGCAACCTAGAGTTGAATAGAAGCACAAGATCACCCACAACAATTCTTTTTTTTCAATTCTTTGATCATGATACCTCTTCATCTTCTCTTTGTACAAGGCTGAACTTTCATAAGCTTTTAGGCGAAACTCATCAAGCATATTCAAGTCATTCATTCTTTGATTAGATGCGGCGCCCCAATCCAAATTTAGCTTCGTCATCTCCCACAAAGCCTTATGCTCTAGCTCTACCAGTAAATGACAAGACTTCCCATACACAAGTTGGTAAGGAGACATACCTATGGGAGTCTTGTATGCAGTGCGATAGGCCCATAGAGCATCATCAAGCTTTCTTGACCAATCCGTTCTGTTAGCATTCACATTCTTTCCCAAAATTCGTTTGATCTCTCTATTGGACACTTAAACTTGCCCACTAGTCTGTGGATGGTACAGAGTGGCTACATTGTGGCGGACACCATATTTCTCAAGTAGCGCCTTGAACAACTTATTAACAAAGTGGGAACCTCCATCACTGATTATCGCCCTCGGTGTACCAAATCTGGAGAACATATTATTTTTCAAAAATGCGGTGACACTTTTACCTTTATTGTTGGGGAGTGCAACTGCTTCCACCCACTTCGATACATAATCAACCGCAATAAGAATATACTTCATCCCATGGGAACTTACAAATGGACCCATAAAATCAATGCCCCACACATCAAACAAATCTATCACCAATATAGGATTCATAGAAAGCTCTTGCCTCCTTGAAATCCCTCCTTCTCGTTGGCAACGATCACAAGACTTGGCGAAATCATGAGCATCTTGGTGGATGGTAGGCCAGTAATATTCACACTGCAAAATCATATGCACAGTCCGAATACCACTATGATACCCACAAACAGGCGATGAATGACATGCTTCAAGTACACTCAACATCTCAACCTCGGGCACATAGCGACGAATAATCCCATCAGCACAACTACGATACAAGTAAGGGTCATCCCAAAAGAATTTCTTCACATCATGCATAAACTTTTTCCTTTGGTGAAAATTCAAATCTGGGGGAACCAAATCGCTTGCCAAATAATTAGCAAAGTCTACGAACCAAGGAATCAGATCATGAGAAGCAGCCAATACATGTTCATCTTGAAAAGCTTCATTAATTTCAGCCCTATCATGAAGCTTTTGCATTGCCTCTTCCTCTAATCTGGACAAGAGATCGGCAACTTTATTTTTGGTCCCCTTTCTATCTTTTACCACAAAATCAAATTCTTGCAGCAACAATACCCATCTGATCAACCTCGGTTTTGCATCCTTCTTCGCCATCAAATACCTCAATGCAGAATGGTCAGTATGCTCTATGACCTTAGTACCAAGCAAGTAGGATCAAAATTTCTCGAATGCGAAAACCACCGCAAGAAGTTCTTGTTCAGTCACAGTATAATTCTTTTGGGCCATATTTAGAGCTTTGCTAGCATAATAAATAGGGTGAAGAATTTTCTCTCTCCTCTGTCCTAATACTACACCAAGCGCCACACCACTAGCATCGCACATTACCTCAAACGGTTGTTCCCAATCCGGTGAAATAATGATAGGTGCAGTAACCAACTTCTCCTTCAACTCTCCGAATGCTCGCAGACAAGCCTCATCAAAATCAAACTTATACTCTTTTCGATCAGTTTGCACAATAGATGTGCTATTTTAGAGAAGTCCTTGATGAACCGCGTATAGAAACCTGCATGCCCAAGAAAACTTCTAATACCTTTTTACAGAGATAGGTGGTGGAAGCTTTTCTATTACTTCTACTTTTTCTCTATCAACCTCAATGCCCTTCTCAGAAATCCGATGACCCAGAACTATTCCTTCTTTTACCATAAAGTGGCACTTCTCCCAATTTAGCACCAGATTGCAGTCTTCACACCTTTTAAGTACCTCAGCCAAATGATCCAGACATCGATCAAATGAGTCACCTACCACAGAGAAATCATCCATGAATACTTCAATAGTGTCCTCCACCATATTAGAAAATATCGACATCATACAGCGCTAGAAGGTCGCTGGAGCATTGCACAACCAAAATGGCATCCGTTTGAAAGCAAAAGTCCCATAAGGGCAAGTGAAAGTGGCCTTCTCTTGGTCTTCAGGAGCTATAGAAATTTGATTGTAGCCCGAATACCCATCAAGAAAACAATACCATCCCTTTCCTACAAGTCTATCCAATATCTGGTCCATGAATGGCATAGGAAAGTGGTCATTCTCTGTCCACGCATTCAACTTCCGGTAATCTATGCAGACTCTCCATCTGGTCACGGGCCGCATTGAAACAAGATCATTTCTCTCATTTGAACCACAGTAATACCACCCTTCTTAGGCACACAATGCACATGACACACCCAACTGCTATCTGCAATGGGATAAATAACTCCTGTATCCAACCACTTGATGACCTCCTTTTTAACCACCTCTTGCATAGGTGGATTTAACCTTCTCTAGTGCTCAAAACTGGGCTTGTAATCTGGCATGAGTTGGTTTTGTGAGAACAAATACCGGGAGGAATCCCAATAATATCCGCAATAGTCCACCCAATAGCTCGCTTGAACCTCTTTAACACAGTCACCAAGCACTTTACTTGTCTCCCATTTAAATCTGTTGCAATGATGACCGGCAAAGTATTATCTCTACCCAAGAATACATACCTCAAATGCGGTGGTAGAGCCTTAAGCTCCAATTTCGATGCCTCCACAATAGATGGTCTCGCGGGTGGGGACTCACAATTCTTAATGTCAAACTCACGCTTCTTTGGTTTTGGCCGATATTCGCACCTATCGAGTGCAGCTACCAACTCATCATATTCTTCAATACCATCACTATCGAAATTCAACATAACTGCTGCTAGTGCCTCGACACCTAATCGCTCTTCAATTTGCACTTCTGGTCCACTCTCAACTCTGTAAGTTATAGTAGATACCATTTGGAGCTCACCACTCTGCTTCATGGACCTACAAATATTGAAAGTTGTTTCTTCATTGTTCAGTCTGAACTTCATCTACCCCTTCTCCATATCAACCAACAAACTCCCTGTGGCAAGGAATGGTCTCCCAAGGATGATGGGAACCTCAAAATCAACCTCACAGTTAAGAATCACAAAATATGCCGAAAAGATGAACGGCTCCACTTTCACTAGCACATCATGGAGTACACCAATGGGTCTTTTCACGATTCGATCGGCCATAAGTAACCGCATCGTAGTAGGCTTTGGATCCCCTAGACCCAACTTCTTACAAATAGACAATGGCATGAGGTTGATTCTAGCACCAAGATCACACAATGCCTTAGCAAAGTGTAACAACCCTATAGTACATGGTATCGTGAAAGCACCAGGATCTTCCTTCTTTTGCACAAGAGACCTTGTAGCAATAGCGCTATAATGTTGCAATCTATTATCATCTTCAAAACTCACAGACCTTTTCTTTGTCACCATATCTTTCATAAACTTTGCATACACAGGCATTTGCTCCAAGGCTTCTATCAACGAAGCATTGATGGAAAGCTGCTTCAACATAGTAATAAACCTGCGATATTTACCATCTTCAGTCTTCTTCACTAACCTCTGTGGAAAAGGTGGTGGGGGTCTAGGTATGGCGACCACTTTTTGAGATATCTCTATTTCTATCTCTGTCGCATTCTTAAACTCTGCTCTAACCTCTACCACATCATTTTTTTTTCTAATCTCAACATCCACCACATACGGCATAGGTGGATCAATGGTTTGCTCACCCCCTCGAGTAGTAACTGCCATACAATGACCATTATTCTTTAGATTCTGGATGGTGTTGCTAGGAAGAGTGACAGGTTGACGTGGGTTCACTGTAGTAGACAACTGAGTCATCTGCTGCTCTAGATACTTTATTGACACAGGATGGGAATCAACCTTTTGACCAATACCAGACAAGTCATTTCTCATCTCCTTCACATTCTCATAAGTTGCATCAAACCTTCTCATCATATTTTCAATACGCGCCATATTACCTCCATATTCCCTAGTACCAGATTCCCGATTTTGAGGGGGAACATAAGGCCCAACCTGGTCGTTTCTGTTGCCATAGTTATTTCAGTTGTAGTTGTTGTCACGATTGAAGTTCCCATCACGGACACATTGACCCTCTCGGTTGTAATTGCCATAGTTCCGACCTTGCTTTCCTTGACCTTGGCACCAATTTTCCATGTTGGATCCTTGGGCGTTTTGTCGGAAACCCCTCGTCTGATCATTCACCGCATATGCATCCTCTTCATAGTAACACTCTTCAACTGGTGGTGGACTTCTAGTCAAGTAGTTCACAGCATTTATTATTTCCACACCTCTGCTCATATGCTTCAATACCAACCCCAACTCGGTCCTCATCTGAGTCATCTCCTCACGAATCTCATATGCCGATTGGTTGTTTGTAGCATGAACGTCAAATGTGGTTCTTCGAGTATCCGACCTCCTAGTGCTCCATGCTTTATTGTTGCGAGAGATCTTCTCTAGTTTTTCTGCAATCTGTGTGTATGTGTACTCACCATATGAACCTCCAGCAATAGTATCAAACACTGCTTTATTGTTGTCATCCTGACCTCGATAGAAATATTCCTTCAGTGACTCATCATCAATACGGTGATTCAGAACACCTCTTATGAACGCAGTGAACCTGTCCCAAGAGCTACTCACAGACTCTCCAGGTAATGCCAAAAAGTTGTTGATCTTATTCTTGTGATTGAGCTTCTTGGACACTAGCTAATATCTTACTAATAACACATCCCTCAGTTGGTCCCATGTATAGATTGAGTTATAAGGAAGCTCAGTGAACCATACAGCAGCATCGCCTGTCAGTGATAGAGGGAACACTCGCAATCAGATGACATCCATAACCAAGTCTGGTCGACCTACACAACTCTTCCAAACCACCCTAAGCTTGGCTATGTGAGCATGTGGGTCCTCCGATGGTAATCCCGAGAACAAACCCCTCGCTGTAAGCATCTGCATCAAGCTACTGGTCACTACAAATGTGTGCCCCAGAGGTAAAGGGGGTAAGACAAGAGGTCCATCACAGTCAGCAATATTGACGTTTCCTCTATAGTTGTCATGCAGTCGTGGGCCTGGTGGACGCTGCACCATCAATGCATCTCCCAATTGATTTTCAGCTGGAACTTGATTGTCCCCACCAACTACCCTCGGAGGTTGCAACTCAACTTCATCACCTAAATTGCCTCCGATAGGATTAAATTGAACTCCTTGATTGTTCATTCTTCGCAAAGTTCGGTTCAATTCTCGATCGTAAGGAGTAAGTGGTTCACCTTGGCTCCGTGTACTTGGTATACACTAGAGTGAGAACCTGAGAGAAGCAAAACCAAAAAGAAAAAGTAAAATTAGAAAATATTTTACAAAAGTTCAATAATGTAGTTAAAATAAATCTAAAAGCCAAATTTCCCTGGCAGCGGCGCCAAAATTTGATACGCTCAAAATACACCTCTTTTTAGAAGCATAAGCTATCGTTATCAAGTAAAGAACCCAACTTGTAGGTTAGGGTCGATCCCACGAGGAAAATAATTTAGACTTAACTTTAACCGACAATTATATTCGTTTAGTCAAATTACTTCGAGAAACAAGTAATTAAAGGGGGGGGGGGGATTTGTGAAACAAATTGTAAGAATTCAGTAAGTAATCAGTAAACAAAAGTCAATTTTGGTTGTTATCAAGATGA
>JAJOOO010031852.1:0-16201 GCA_029582685.1 Solanum piurae
TATATATATATATATATCCTAAAGATAGAAGAAATGAAGAATTCAAAAATATAGTAATCAATTACTAAGTTATATTTAAAAATTCACTTACAACTTTATATTAGAGAATATTCATCGATGAATATGCATAAAATTTTAAAGAATATAAATAAATAAATCAGTAAGAATTCTTACAATTACAAATTGGTAATGAAAATTTTACAAATAAGGTAAACTAACCTAATGTAGAATGCAAGATGATCACAAATTTGGATAAAAAAAGGGAATATAAATAATGTTATGTGAGTGTCTTTGATAGACTCTCCATTACCCCCACTTATCTTATAAATTAAAATTGAAGGTTATTAGACTTTTCATTACCCATATTTAGTACATGAATATATGATTGCATTAAGTAATTAGTATGTCATGCCGCGAAAAAGAAGATGAACATGAATTATTAAATATATTGCTAGATTTCTTCGTTGAGTATGTTTCTAAATCTTTATTTATGCATTCTCCAATAATTTAATATTGATTTCACCTTTATATCAATGTTTTAAATTGGAAAAATTGGAGATTTAAGGTCCAAAGTTATAGATTGTATTATGATTATTTAAAAGACGAATTGAACTCCATTTTTGATAAAATTTTAGATTGTAGTTCCTTACTGTATGGGTAACCTAAATTTCAAAGAAAATCTTGGTTTTGCCCTTGAGGGCTCAAGGTTGACTTCTAGGACACAGAAGAGAAGTATAACAATATACGTGTCTATGGATTCATTTAGTTTTATATATATATATATATTATGTATTTAATCAAATTGGAAACGTTTTAAAGGCTTTGAGAAAGGGCAAAATCATAATTTGACCTTTTGGGCTTCATTTTAAGGTAACTTGAGACTTCCTTTGACTTGTTTTGAAGTGTTAGCGTATTAATTGACTATGTAAAGGGTTTATGGGTATTGACGGGCTTTGTGTATATGAGATGACGAGTACTTATGAGGATACCGATGTCATGTTATTGGTGATTGAAGATTTGTTATTCCTGCAATCAAAATATAACCAAAAAGAAAAAGAAAAAAAAAGTTCCAAGCCTATAAAAAATTGTGTTACCGAAAATAATTTAATCCTCTCATAGTTGCCCGAGGTTTGAATTAATTTCCCCTAAGGTATAATAAAACATTGTTCTGCAATGCTGTTAATGGAAATTGCAATATTTCAGCGAACTCAACAAATGGAGTAAATCACACGATACTTAATATATTTTTTTGAAAAATTTATACAGAGAAAAGGAAATGATTATGTTGAAAATTAATTCCGCGAATTTTAATTAAGTAATTTATTTCACATAAATTAATTTCAGTTAAAAAAACAAGAAAATAAATTAGCAAAAGGTGAAATATAAATTTTGATCAAAGATTTATCAATCAATCACATTATTTGTCAAAGTTGAAATCAAGCAGTGACAACAATGGCGAGAGGAGAGTCTCTTTTGTCAACCATATAATAGCTAGAATGTGTGTTTCTCTTTAAAAGCATAAAAAATCCTCCTTTTCACCACAAATAAGTGAGAAATGACTTTTATCTATCCTCAAATTTTCAATTAACATTATCCTTCATCTTATAAGGCTTAACCTTGAAAGAAACTCAACAATTACCCGCATGAATAAAAAATGGTTGTATGCATGAAAAACTACTACTTTACAAATAAGGATTAATCACATTTGAGTAAGTGGGTTTTTCTTTAAACTCTTCATAAAATAAATACATCGGGTACACTTGGATAATCAGTAGATTTGATATCTTTGATGTCAATATTTTATGTATATCTAGACAATATATTTCACACAGTTAACCCTAAATTGTTCTTGATTCTGATTGTTATTTCTATTAGTCATGAACACCACCTGATTTCATAAATGCACAGAAAATTGACCTTACATTAATTTTCCTTGATGCATCTTACACCTTACACTAACATAACTGATTTCTAAACACGTAATTGTAGATATACTATTTGATCATATCATGTAAAATTCAAATATCTTTCAAGAGTCTCAATACTTTATTTTTATTTTTGAACATTGTCTTATCATAAGAATAAATTTAGTTTAGTGATAATATTAAACCGTCATTCATAACTTTATTTGATTTTCTTGAACATAGATTTTGGGATCTCTAGTCAGTTAGGTAGAGATACCCTCATGATGACTTTTTCTCAACCATAATCTCATTTTCTTTGATGATTTATCAACTACCTCTCTACTTAGGTATTTTATAAGTGGATCCGACACATTATTTTTTGACTTTACGAGTGATATAGTTGTTTAACGATATTATGTCTTCGTTGTATATGACAAGACGTTCAATTATACATTACATTTTCAGTCAATCCTTGCAGCTTGACTATTACAATATATTGTCACGATCCTAAAATGAACGTGATGACACTCGTTTTATCCTACCAAGGCAAGTCAGCCTAAAACTCAACCATTACGGAAAAATGTGGAAATTTATAATCAACTTAAAAATACCCCAAAATCTGATAGTCATGTGCACAAGCCTCTAATGTGTTATAACAAAATTAAAAGAAAATACAAGTCTCAAATGACATTGTTTATAGAATAGAACAAGATCATAATTAAGGAGAAGAAGGTCCGCTGAAATGATAAGCAACTACCTCACAAACCTCCACAAGAAGCCTCAGACAAGGAGAAGAGAACATATCACAAAGGTCCGGGCTAGTAACCTACAAAAATGTAGAAGCAAGGGGTGAGTACCAAACCAAACGGTACTCAACAAGTAAGCTTCTAAACACAAGTTGAGGGAATAGAATACGGGTACTCCTGATACCCCAACCGAACCTCCACAACTACAACCTGCATACAACCAACTCAACCTAACAGTTCACAGTTTACATAACACACAACTCAACAACAACTTTAACATTTATATATCCTCAACAACAAACTCACTATTCATCAATCACAACTTCTACAGAAAGGCACTCACAAGATCAGCAACACACAAAATCAAGTTCATCAATAATAAAGATATGCAATGCATTGAAATACAATGTCAAGTATAATGATGCATGTCTGATCTAATGATATACACATGTAGTCTCACAATCCAGGACCCATGGGGGACATATCTGTCCATGCATCCGTCGCGGTGTGCGACACGTCTCTCGATAATAGTATCCATCGCGGTGCGCAATACGTCCCTCGATATATAGTATCCGTCAAGGCGCGCGACACGTCCCTTGAAATGGTACATCCTCTTTAATTTCTTATTCTTTCTCAATTCACATAACACTTGTCACAATCATGTATCAAAACAATGCAAATGACATGTTCACAATAATGAGGAGATGACCATTTTCATAACATTGCACAATTCACAACAACACAATCGTGATACAACACCAACAATGAATCAATAAGCCTTTCAAATCATTCTCAAACATATACACCAATAATTAATCACATTGCATTTTTACTACCCTTTTTCCATCATTAGAATTATTCAACATGGACAAGTCAACCCATCACCAATTCCCATTACCCCCAACACATACCGCAAGAAAATACACGATTTTATGCACTTAACAAGAGTTTAGAAATTCACTTGCCTCAAATAATCGAACAATCACTCTAGGACTTGAGTTTTCCCCTTTCGTTTGGCTTCCAAATCAATGCAATCTATTCAAATTAATATTCACAATAAGATTTCAAAACTAACAACACCCATATTATTATGTGTCAAGTCTAGACCCAATAACTCACCCCAAATTTATAATCAAGTTCCTAAGTTTCAAGCTTAGGATTAAGTCTTAATTTCTCCCAATAATACAATTCTAATAGTTTTCATACAATATAATACACTCAGTATTTAATTACCCATATTATAATATTGAAACTTGATTCGCAGTATGATAATCAAAAGTAAAAAACTCAAATCGGTGACAAGTTATATCAATTCTTATGTCGTCCGAGGAAGGACAGACAAGCCACTAAAACTATCCCATTTATACACTATTCATAATGATTGCCTTAATCATTAACCTTAACTACACCTTAACAACCACTCAAAATCTTAATTTCCTAAGCAACAGAAACGATAGTTCATGCATATTAAATTACATATTAAATCCAACTTCTTCATACATTATTGCTCCTTCCATTTTCCACTCGTCTGACGCCGCTGCGAGTAAGTCCTCGCCTATTCCCTTTTCTCTCTTTTCTTTTCTAAATAAACTAAATTTGTATCAAAAAGTGACAAACCCTAATAGCTTAATTTAATAGGTATGGGTCAATTATATAGGTCTTAATTAAATTATGGACTTGACCCATTAACCACCAATTAAATTAAAAGATTATTTAATAAATACCTGTCAATTAAATAACCGTAGTTATCGAATAATTCAAAATTCTCACACCAACTTCACCGACTAACCAAAAATTACTCGGGGCAACTATCAAGATGGGTAAAACTGAAATTTTATAAAAATTTCTACAAATGACTTTTCGGGCCATTACATTATCCACCACTAAAAATCATATTCGTCCTCGAATATAAGGAAGAAGAAAGAAGAATAACCAACGTTACCAAAAGTCAAAGTTATGACCTACAAGTCGGTGTTTATCTCTCTAAGTGAGCTCCTCCTTAAGATCACTCCATGAAGATCCACTACTAAGAATTTAAACTTTCGAATCAAACTTTGGAATATCCACAAATTAAGAGTTATTATCAAGCCACAAACTAACCCATGAACCTAATCTAAACTTAAACCCACTGGACCATAACACAACCATCATGACGAATCTTTTCTCACATAACCAAAAAACATTTTGAATCGATATCGACTACAACCAGAAGTGAACTTGAACAAACCACCACACACTCATATTGCACAAATCATCATAGATCTTATCAAGATTTCCTTTATACAACACAATTTTTTCACGAGTTTAAGTTATAAAAATATGATCTTTAGACATCGAGTACTCATCAAGAAAAGACCAAACATATCTAACCCAAAGATGAATATGGTCAAGTAACCGCACAGCGAGGCAATACACTCAAGTATATTGAACCTCTAACAACACTGTCAAAATGCTAGATCAGTAGTTATGATTGTAGACAAACCTTAAGAACGATAAAACTAGACTCAATGATCCCCACATTCAATCACACATAGCCAAAACGTGATACCGATAGTGGGATAAATCTTAAGTCTGTCGGACAATTGTAAATATTCATGGTAGCTCTCCTATAAATTCTCATAAGCAAAGTTGGGCATGTAGAACCACTGGAATACTTCAACTACCTCAAGAAAACACTAAATATGTCATATCTAAAATGACCAAGTCTTTTCGAGCATCCTATCCTATCAAGAGGACATCGTAGGATTGGTACACCCGATCCACCACTAGAACTTCATCCACATAAGTGAAAAAAATGTGTGGACATAGGTAGTGAATCATACTGTAAATCATGTCCAAAACAAAATGGATGGTCACATAATCATGTAAGGAACCAAGGTCGAATAACACAAAATACACTCTCCATAGTGTCCATATCAAACATTTTCATTCAGTTGACTCCATCTCCTTGATTTTTAGCTACCCACAATCAATCAGTCTGGTCCTCATTACAATTGTACATATATTCAATTTATTAGACTCCACATACTCTTCATATCATTCCACTGAAGCCCACACTTGCAATATTAACAAATACCACAATCACTCCGATCATTTACCTTAGTCTCAAACTGTCACTAATATCTAATTCTGCTTAGCAAACACATTGTTGCATTCAAAATTTCTGAACTATGGCTCCCTCTCTTTTCATGTAAGCATTCCATGACAGATACGGGTCACACCCAAGGATGATACACTAATTTAAATGTGATAGTACTTTCTCATCCAGGTAAAGCTGTTAAATCACCTAAAATCAACTTCACACATTCTTTCACATATCAAGTTTCAACCAACATTCATAGCATTATATACCTTATGCCAAAACTCAAAAAAAATAATTCTTGGTCACTCCAATAACTCTATATACTATAAGCTCACAACCTCTGCTCAACATCAAAATGCCTATGTAACACATCATAAAAGTATGCATCGTCCCATCAACATAGTAGTTTCAATTTCCTAAAAATCCTCATTAACCATGTAGAACTGTAGGTCCACCCCATTGGACATCTATAAGTACCTATCATATTTTGAACAGTCTAGCTCGACATAACCACATAGAATCTTCCACGCATCATTGCTTGTCATCTAAGTCAAAACTCAATCTTTATAAAAGTCGATAATAAACCCCTAATAAGTCTGTGCTTAATCAGTTCACATTTCATAGTCATATCTTAATTTAAAGGTAAAAATCCGTATAACTTTCAATTCTGAACCAATGGTATAAACGAGAGGTTTTATTCCTTCACTTTCTTGAATTCTTCTCATGACATAAAATTCTAAATATCTTGAACTCTACAATACACCAGACTCTTGATCATTTCACTGACTATCTTACCAATTTTATCATTTTACCAACAACCGATTACATTTTACCTCTTACTCTAAACCAAAACTTAAGTGAAGCATTTCTTTAGGTTCTTTGTCAATCAAAAGTAACCAAATTTACGATTCAAATTATGCATAAGTCCTTCCAAAAGCTCAATACCCAATGTGACCGACCATTTCTTACCTTACTAATTCATACCTTGACAATATATACCACCATGAATGTAAACTTACAATGAAAAATTTGAATTGTGAATTCAACTGTGTAACTCAATTTCTTTATTTATCAACGTTAACTCATACCTTGAAGATTTTTATGAATTCATGTATCATAGCTTATCATAGATCGCCTCCCCAATACCTTATCATATCTTTCGCTAAAAATTCAACCGTACTCATTATCAAACTCAAAACCCCCAAAAAAAACTTATCATCACACTCGAGTTGAACGTCTGTACACTATTTTCTCAAATTTTATCCAATAGTTTCTAGCCAACATGATGAACTCGTGACACTATTATCATGAGTAGAGAAAAATAGATGAAACCACGCATCTCTGAACTCAATTTTCTACTATCTGAAGATACATTTTTTTTGTCTTTGCACTCAAAGTGAATATCTTTGTTCTCGATCACCTCTTTCCAATGACTAAATTTCACCCCACTAATTATTTTCATTTGTGACTCTAGTTCATTTCAATTCTATTCAAGTGGTGTTTCAGCACCTCCTATAACTTTCCATGCAACCATACTACTCATCAAATAGTATAAAACCATCACATTAGATACTCACAAGTCGTCATTATCATACAAAATCCATTTAACCGATAATCTTTATCATATAGTTGCATCATAATTACAATTCATCACGAACTCTTATTACTGTTAGGCTCAGTTAGCCCTTGCCATCACCACAAAGTCAACCTTGTTATCGACATGACATCTCAAGCCCAACTATACCAATCAAATTCAAAAGACTAACTTAATTTTATATGCACTTTCTTACTAAAATTCCCAATTACCTTCACACAAGTATACTCGTTGAGACTTCCTTTACCTATAAGCCTGTCGTCCTAATATCGATCCACTTCCATGGAACTTACGATGAAATCACCACTCATTTAAAATCCTCGAGATACACTTCACAACCTAAACACATCAATACCGTACTAATGATCCACCAGTAAAATTTCCCTTATAAACAATGCTTAACCCATTCGTCCGTAGTAATAAGCTAGCTGGTTTCTCAAATATGAATGCAACATCAAATCTCACTATATGAGCCTGTGATACAACTGATAACTCCTTAAGTAGTTAGTATTCACATTTAACAATAGATGCATCCGTTTCCATATACCACTAGTACCACATCGTGAAAGTTCATTAAATCCGCCACTAGAACACATCATATCTATTAAGATGATCGTACCTAAATAACCCACATATTTATAACTGTTGAGTAGCTGCAAAACATTATCAAATATATTCAGTCTCTATCCCAATTGATATGAATTCTTTCTTAGATCAGGTGGATAGCAGAAGTAACACACTTCATAACTCTAACCAAGTAAGCATCGATACTATTGTCGTAGTCGTATCATGAACTCTTTTTATATACACGATTTATAAAATCATAATAGATATTCTGACCTCAATTGGCGCAATATTATTCAAAGTTACAATGTTCATTATCTAGCCATCCTTTTAATCATTCCACTTCCAATTGTCAAACCACTCCAGATATTGCCTATACCACACAAGTACTGATCCTACTACTAGATGACTAGCCTAAAAATATATAAGACGCTCATGAAGACCCTTAAACCACTGTTCATCCTAATCATACAAATATCCTCAAAATATTTCGTCAAGTCATCACCTAACTCAATCTATTCGAATCGTTGAACATTCCAAATCTAACAACACATCCTTCCCATAAGTCTATCACTTCCACGTTTGTAACAAATCTAACATCCAAGACATATACACCACACCAAATACACACATGAGGAACTATGCACGAGTCATCACATAAGTGAGAGTGAATAGAATGAAACGCTAAGAATTAGAACAGACAAAGGACGAACGATAAAGATTGAAAAACTGAAGATTTTTTCTAAAAGTCAGTATAGCCTCTCGAAGATAAGTACAATCGTCTCTGTACCGATCCTCGAGACTCTACCTAGACTCGACTTGTATTTACGTGAGACCTATGAACCTGGGGCTCTAATACCATTTTGTCATGACCCAAAAGTGGACGTGATGACACTCGTCTTATCCCACCAAGACAAGTCAGCCTAAAACTCAGCCATTACGAAAAAATGCAGAAATTTATAATCAACTTAAAAATACCTTAAAACCTGGTTGTCACGTGCACAAGCCTCTAATGTGTTATAATAAAATTGAAAGAAAATACAAGTCTCAAATGACATTGTTTCTAGAATAGAACAAGATCATAATTAAGGAGAAAGAAGGTCCGCTGAAATGACAAGCAGCTACCTCACAAACCTCCACAAGAAGCCTCAGACAAGGAGAAAAGAAAATACCAAAAAGGTCTGGGCTAGTAACCTACAAAAATGTAAAAGTAAAGAGGTGAGTACCAAACCACACGGTACTCAGCAAGTAAACTTCTAAACACAAGCTAAGGGAATAGAATACATGTACTCCTTACACCCCAACCCAACCTCCACAACTACAACCTACATACAACCAGTCCAACCTAACAGTTCACAGTTTACATAACACACAACTCAACAACAACACTTTAACAATTATATATCCTCAACAAAAAACTCACTATTCATCAATCCAACTTCCACAGAAAGGCACTCACAAGATCAACAACACACAAAATCAAGCTCATCAATGATAAAAATGTGCAATGCAATGAAATGCAATGTCAAGTATAATGATGCATGTCTGACCTAATGATACACACCCGCTGTCTCACAGTCAGGGACCTATGAAGGACATATCTGTACATGCATCCGTCGCAGCGTGCGACACGTCCCTCGATAATAGTATCCATCGCGACGCGCGATACGCCCCTCGATATATAATATCCATCGCGGCGCGCGACACGTCCCTCGAAATGGTACATACTCTTTAATTTCTTATCTTTTCTCAATTCACATAACACTTGTCACAATAATGTATCAAAACAATGCAAATGACATGTTCACAATAATAAGGAGATGATCATTTTCATAACATTGCACAATTCACAACAACACAATCGTGATACAACACAAACAATGAATCCATAAGCTTTTCAAATCATTCTCAAACATCACACACCAATAATTAATCACATAACCTTTTTATTACCCTTTTTCCATCATTAGAATTATTCAACATGGACAAGTCAACCCATCACCAATTTCCATTACTCCCTAACACATACCACAAGGAAATACACGATTCAATGCACTTAACAAGAGTTTAGAAATCCACTAACTCAGATAATCGAACAATCACTCTGGGACTTGGATCTTCCCCTTTCGTTTGGCTTTCTAATCAATGCAATTTATTCAAATTAATATTCACAATGAGATTTCAAAACTAACAACACCCATATTATTATGTGTCTAGTCTAGACCCAATAACTTATCCCGAATTTATAATCAAGTCCCTAAGTTTCAAGCTTAGGGTTAAATCTTAATTTCTCTCAATAATACAATCCTAATAATTTTCATACAATATAATACACCGAGTATTTAATTACTCATATTATAATATTGAAACTTGATTCGCAGTATGATAATCAAAAGTAAAAAACTCAAATCGGTGACAAGTTATATTAATTCTTATGTCGTCCGTGGTTGGACAGACTAAAGCTACCAAAACTATTCCATTTATACACTATTTCATAATGATTGCCTTAATCATTAGTCTTAACTACACCTTAGCAACCACTCAAAAGCTTAATTTCCTAAGCAACCGAAACGATAGTGCATGCATATTAAATTACATATTAAATCCAACTTCTTCCTACATTATTATATTAATATACATATAGTATCCTAACTTCAATATAAATGGAAAGGGTTGGAACTGTACTAGTTCTGACCTGGAGAAGTACGCCTTCCATTTTCCATTCGTCTGACGCCGCTGCGAGTAAGTCCTCGCCTATTCCCTTTTCTCTTTTTTCTTTTCTAAATAAACTAATTTTGTACCAAAAAGTGACAAACCCTAATAGCTTAATTTAATAGGTATGGGTCAAATTATATAGGGTCTTGAATAAATTATGAACTTGATCATTAATCATTAATTAAATTAAAAGAAATTATTTAATAAATATCTGTCAATTAAATAACCATAGTTATTGAATAATTTAAAAATTTTACATCAACTTCACCGACTAACCAAAAATTACTCGATCAACTATCAAGATGGGTAAAATTGTAATTTTATAAAAAAAATTAAAAATGACTTTCCGGGTCATTACATATATGAATGTCGAACCTATATATAATAGCCTATATTAGTTTGTGTATAAAATATAACTTGTATCAACGAATATTTGAGTTCTTTACACTTGCAATAATAATGCTCCCTGTGGATATTATTATTCCATCACTTTCATTTGCTGGATACTCAGTAATATTACAATAAGAAAATCAAACCAAATTTGAGATCAAAACTTTATAAAGCATCACAAAAGGAAGAGTCTTGTTATAGAACAAGTTGAGGCCACAATCGGCTCTTGAAAGACCAAAACCAAGTACTATGAAATTGTGTGAACACATAAGCTCAATTACATTCTTAAAACAATTAAATGATTAGGTCAAATATCACCTGTTGTACTCGTTTAAAAGCTCAATTAACTGTCTGGCTCTCCATCCTCTTGTTGTTTGATTGTTACTAAGCTCTCCTCATAATAAGAAACCCCACAACCACCAAATGATGCATGTGTACTCAAGCCCGAATGTTGAAATCCAAGATACCTAATCTTGTTAGTCCGAACATTATAAGAGACCAGGTGAGAAGCTTTAACTACCGAAATGAGAGAGCTATCATAGCAAGACTTAATTGGTGTGAAGAGCTGAAAGGTCACAATTTTGTTCCATACCCCTGGTTGGATCAAAGCCCAAATATCATAAGCAAGCATACTACATGAGTTATAGTTCAAGGCAATGGAATCATCAATCATCAATCAACATCAAACCCAACGCAAAAGTACATACAACATTTCTATCTAGACCTTCGATCTCTTCAAACATCTCACTTCCAAATTTGAATAAAAGAATGGTGTAATAAGAATGGTTGCCCCCTCTTAGAAGCCAGTGATAAGCTCCATTCAAATAAGCAGTATCAAATGTGTTTTTCACGTCCGTGTAAAAGGGGAGTGATTCTTTAGGTTTAAAAAATCTTCATGAGCCCCTAGAACAGGAATAGATTGATGTTGTATATTTATGCCAATGATTGCAATGTAAGTAAACAACTTTATAGTCATTAGTCAAGGGGTCCAACCCGAATCCCAACACAGGGACATAATAGATTATGGGTGCAGGGAGTGGGAGATCGAGGGATCTCACCTCTCTAGTAGCAGGATTCCACAATGCACATGAAATCACACTATCAATTGTTTTGTACATAAAAAACAAGCCATCCATAGAACCTATGAGGTGTGTCACACCTTTAAACGTTTGTGGATTTTCTTCAGAAATCAAAGTTATGGAACGGGAATCTAGACCAGCATCATCAGAAGTACCAACAGTATAGGTGAGGATTTGTGGGGGGCTACGATTCTTCAAGTGTTGTTGAACGAATTTAGGGGTTTTGATAAGAGCACACCACCTCTTGTTGATACATTTGAAGCACAACAACGACTTCACTAGACATCTCAATAAAATATCCTTCTGTATACCTTTAGGGAAATAAACTACACAATCATCCATTTTTAGGTTTCAACAAAGGCAATATTGCTTCTTCTTTAAATAGACAAAGATGAAATTCCCCCATTCTTATCCTTCATTTCTGTTACCATAGTTCATTTTACCACCATTAAATGTTATTCTACATTTGGTCATGCAAATCCAAAGTCTTTTGACTACATTTCTCATATTTATTTTTATTCTCTATTTAGTCATGGAAATTTAATTAATACTACATTCCTTCTTACTCAATTCAAATTTTGTTCCAAAATTAATCATGGAAATCTAAATACTACTTTCCTTCTTACTCAATTTAAATTTTGTTCCAGATTTAATCATGGAAATCTAATTACTTTGACTACTATCTAATGATACTATGACTACATTTCTCATATTAATTTTTATTCTGTATTTAGGTATGGAAATCTATTTACTACTTTCCTTCTTACTAAATTTAAATTTTATGTTCCAAAATCTAAATGCTTCGACTACTTTCTAATATTACTTTGACTACTTCCCTTTAGCACCATTTAAGAAATAAATAAGAATTAATATTTGTACTATTTTTATCTATACATGTACTTTTTTACTTAGAGTCTGTTTTGATTGAATTAAAAGTTGTTCAAACCTATTTTTAAATTATTTTTAGCTTTTGGAGTGTTTGACAAAGTTAAAAATAACTTAAAATAAGTTTAAAATAATTTTAAAAAAAGTTAAAAACAAAAAGTAAGTCTTTTCCTACTTTTTGTTTTTTCACTTAAAAGTCGTTTAAGTTTGACTTTTTATTTTTTGACTTAAAACTACTTTTTAAGCCAATCTAAACGGGTTCTAAATGCATACGTGGAAAAAAACTAATGGAGGAAGTCTTTTGAAACTTCACACTGTTATGCACTTGATGATCAATACGGTGTACACATTTAAAAAGAACTAATTTTAACGGCAAAATAAAAAACATAATATTTAATTGTTTATGTCTTGATTTTACAAATTGATAAATAAATATTTTTAGTAATCTGGAAAAATAATTTTGGACGGAGGGAGTAAGAAAAAGATAATATAAAATGTGACGAATAATTTTTGTAACGTTGACAAATAATTTAGATCTTGCAAGCTAAATTAAAAAAAACGGTTATTAGAAGTGTGCATAAGCTTTATTGTAGTATGAATTTATTAAAGCTCATTTACAAATTAAGACAACATTGAAGAATAAAGATAATCATCTTGATAGTACTATAAACAAACATCGATTGATGTCTTTAATTAATACAGTAGAAAGCAAAATCGTAGTCGGAGAAATAAAATTATAGTAGAAATTTTGAGTTCGAGCATTAAGTTTGAAAAATATATTAATAGGGGCGTATTTTCTTTTTCAATGAATTTTACTCGACATAAATTGAGATCCAATATAAACATTGGACACTATATAGACATTTTACAAGTAAAAGATTAAAATTGCTTTATTTAAAATAGCTGTATCAGTACACGTTTAGATATATTACTTAGTATTAATATGCAAAATTAATAATAATATTCTAATCAGTCTTTGCAGGAAATTTAAACGCTTTGTCATCGTTAAATAATAGTATACATACAGTATATAAAACTTTAATGAAATGTGCTATATATCATCTGCTCAAGTAAGTTTACATACTTATAAGCTCAATTACAAACACTTCATGCATACAATAGAGTTATAAAATTAAGTAAACATGCTTATACTTCACAAATAAATGATTAGGTCGCATATCATTTGATCTTCTGCACTCATTTAGAAGCTCGATTAATGGTTCAACTCTCCATCATCTCGTTGTTTAATTGTGACTAAACTCTCATTATAATAAAATACTCCGCAACCACTAGCTTTTTCATGCTTTCTCAAGTCTGGACGTTGAAATGCGAGATCTCTCAACTTGTTAGTTCGAACATTATAGGAGAACAATCGAGAAGTTCTAGTTGTCAAAATGAGAGAGCTATCATAACAAGACTTAATAAATGGGAAGCATTAAGGTAGAAAGTTTGTTCCAAACCC
Source organism: Solanum piurae (assembly GCA_029582685.1). Lineage (NCBI taxonomy): Eukaryota > Viridiplantae > Streptophyta > Magnoliopsida > Solanales > Solanaceae > Solanum > Solanum piurae. The sequence continues at coordinate 14,422 of JAJOOO010031852.1, forward strand.
TTGGTTGGATCATTACCCATATATCATAATCAAACATATCCAAGTTGTTCAAACTCAAGATGGCAATGGAATCATCAACCAACCATAAAACCAAATACATGAATATGAATATGTGGCCCTTCAATCCCCAAAAGCATTTCACTCCCAAAGTCGAATAAAAGAACGATGTAGTAACTATGGCGGCCCCCTCTTAGCAGCCAGTAATAAACTCCATTAGAATAAGCAGTACCTAATGTTTGTTTTACGCCTGTAAAGAAGGGGATTCTATGTTTGAAAATCCTCCATGAGTCCCTAGAACACGAATAGACCGCTGCTGAATTTGCACACAAATAGCAAACCACTTTATAGTCATTTGTCAAAAGGTCTAATCCTAACCCGAACATGGGGTGATCATTGATCATTGGTGGAGGGAGATGGACGAGTATCACCTACCTAGTAGCAGGATTCCACAATGCACACGAATGCAGATGATCAATTACTCCAAACATTAAAAACAAGCCATTCATAGAACCTAAAAGGTATGTCATACCTTTAAACGTTTGAGAATTTTCTTCTGAAATCAAAGTTATGGAATGGGAGTCATAACGATCACCATAGTTACCAGTATTATAAAGCAGGAGTTGTGGGGGCTTGTTCTTGCTACAGTTCAAGTATTGTTGAACGAACTTAGGGGTTTTGATAAGAGCATACCAGTTCTTGTGGACACATTTGAATCGCAATAACTTTACAGGACAACTCAACATAATCTCCTTCACTATATCTTCAGGAAAATTAGCCACACAATCATCCATTTTAATTTAGGTTTCAATAGAAGCAATTTTCTTTCTTTAAATATACAAGGAGAAAATTCTCTCATTCTTATCCTTCATTTTTGTTACCATAATTCAGTTTACCAACATTAAATTTGTTCTAAATTTAGTCATGAAAATCTAAATACTACTTTCCTTCTTTTTCATATTAAATAAATTTTATTCTACATTTAGTTATGAAAATGTAAATACATTGGTTACTTTCTCATATTACTTTGACTACTTTTACCTTTATTAATGATGAACACTCAATTACACCTCATCCGATACTAGGTGTAGGCGATCGTAAATCTAGTATAAAACCCAACAAAGGAGTTGGGGTCGTCGAACCCACAGGGAGTGGTACAAATTTGAATTCATTTACGAAGTTATAAATGCGATCTAATTGGTTATAGGAATAGAAATTATCGAACACATTTAGATAAATATGTCACACCCCAAAACCAGATGTGATGGCACGTTCCCAAACCCCACCAAACACGTCAGCCTAACACCCAAAAACCCGATGATACAGAATTTATAAAACAAGAATAAGATAGAAAGATAAGCGGAAGTCTTTAAATAAACTCAACATAACCCAAAATTTGGTTGTCACATGTACAAACCTCTAAATACAGAATTGGAATAAAAGTATACAAGTCTCAGAGTATAGTTCTCGAATAGAACAAAACTGAAAGTAAAGATAACTCAAGGGCACGTCTGGAATGAACCGCTACCTCTCGAGTATGTCCCGAAGCTCAATCTGCTAAAGAAAATACTAAGCCGAATCTGAGAGAGAGCTGTCAACCTACACAATTGTGTAGAAGCAAGGGTGAGTACCGAAAACCACAGGTACTCGCAAGTAACTCTAAACTAAGCAAATCTAGCAGCTACAAACAACTCCTTTCAATCCCAACCGAACCACCGAAACTTCAATCTAGCAGCAAACCAACCAACCTATACTAAACAGATCATATTCAACATCCAGAACC
>JAJOOO010031853.1:0-19917 GCA_029582685.1 Solanum piurae
CCGTGCTGCTTTGGCATAATTACATTTTCCCACTTCACAAGATGGAACTTATGGCCCTCATTGCTCCCCTTCCACAAAAAAGATCTTCTGATTTTGTCAATTTGATTCTGTACCTTGGATGGTATTGGGAGCATTGACATAATATATGTGGGGATACTGTCAAGTACACTGTTGATAAGAGTCAACCTGCCTCCCATTGAGAGATATTGCATCTTCCAAGTTGCCAGCCTTCTCTCCATTTTCTCGATAACTTCATTCCAAACTCCTGCATCTTTGAACTTTGCTCCCAAAGGGAGACCTAGGTATTTTGTTGGAAATGTGTCAATGCTACAACCCATGATGCCAGCCAGTTCTTCCAAATTAGGTACCTCATTTACTTGGTAGATCTTATGTGACAAGAAAGGCATGCATCTTATGCCTGTATTTATGTGACAAGAAGGAGTTGCTCGGATAGTAAACGCCCTTCACTTCCAATTTGAAGGTTGTGAGCTCGAGTCCCATGAAAGCAAAAAGGTGGGAGCTCCTAGGGAGGGCTAACAAAAAAATGTATGAAATCCATACGTGTCTTACCCTTTCAGTACATATCCCGTAATTGTCATATGACAACAACAACATACCCAATGTAATCCCACGAAATGTGGTTTGGGGAGGGCAAAGTATATGCAAACCTTAACCCTACCTTAGAGGTAGAGAAGTTGTTTCCGATAGGCCCTCGGCTCAAGAAAAAAATAAAATATTCCAAAGCAATCAAATGAAAGAAGTTACAGAAGTACATAAGTAATAACTAATAACAAAAACAATAGATAGTGGCAAAAAAAGACTACAGTAAAACAATACGATAATTGAGGTACTAGGAATCAACAAATAGTAACAAAAATCAAAGGACAAAAACTATAGGAGCAATGCTACGACTACTACTATGAATGGGCAACAAGTCAATGCATTATTACCTGCAAACCTTTTATCCTTATCCGTATTCTTCGCACCCTCCTATGTAAGGTCATATCTTATATAAGCTAAAACTATGTCATTTTCTGATTAATCATCTCTCCCTAATGCTTCATTGATCTACTTCTTGTAAAATCGTCTATAGCTAATCTTTCACACCTCCGCAAGGGTCATGTGTGCATCTCCTTTTCACTCGAACCATCTCAGTCTAGCTTCTCGTATTTTGTCCTCCATCGAAGCCACTCCCTACTTCTCTCAGATATCTTCAACTCTAATCCTATCTCACCTAGTATGTACACACATTTATTGCAACATCGTCATTTTTGCAACCTTCATTTTCTGAACGTGAGAGTTCTTAACTAACCAATACTTCTGCTCTAATACAACATAGTTGGTTAAACCTTTGTTTCAATATTACCCCTTATACTCTTGTTTTTGCCCTTGACCCCTGACGAAGCTCCAACGGGAGGTTAACGTTAACTCATAGTTAAAAGTTGAGGGTTAAATTTGGTCCTTTTTTTAAGGCAAGGGCAAATATGAGATGATTTGCTAACGACAAGGGTAAGAATGGACCAAAGTGTAACAGATGGCAAATTTGATATTTTTTTAAAATAAATTAAAACAACAATTTTGAGATGCAAGAGAAATATTGAATCTTTTTATAACTATGATACTCGGAATCTTACGCGAACCTCTACTAATTACACTAAGTGCCTCTACCTCCCACCAACACAGGTACCGGGTATTGCCGTCCACCAATGCTTGGATAGATGAGAAAAAATCACCTAGTGTTTTTGCCTAAACTGGGATTTGAACTTGAGACCTCATGGTTCTAACCCATTCCATTAACCAAGAGACCACACTTAGGTGCTATAGGAGATATACTGAATTAACAACAATGTTTTCATATAATTGGTCTTTGGTGTCAAACTGAAATAGATGAGCAATCTGATCAATACTTGGGAAATAAATTCAATAATATATTTATGACCAAGAGCTACTTGTGGAAATGAGAGAGTAAACAGTTTTACTCCTTGAGCAGCTCAAGTGTGATCTTGTAACCTAACCCATTTATCTAAAATTGGGGTGGGGTGGCAGTAAAACTGATTATGTTAGGATAATTTAGGGTTAATAGCAACGGATGTTGTACATGCCTGATCTTCTACTCGCAGGGCTCTTTCTTTCTTCATATGGGGCACAAACAACCTTAAAGTATTGTTCCATGTTCTAGAGGTCTTCAAGTCTCGACATTTCAAGTCACATTGAATGGTACAATGGAAGTGTGTTGAAACAAGAACATACAATAAATGCTTTTATTATGGATACTTTATTATATCAAACTTTTATTATGGACACTTAATTATATATAAAATTTATTGATCTAATGTATTGATGGGTGGCTTCAAATTCGTGGTGCAGCTCCTTCACTTTGGAGAGGGTGCGTAGACTGATAGAGGAAGACTTGGAGCTTGAAAAGTATGCTCTTGATGTGCATAAACGATTCATTAAGCAGATCTTGGAGAAGGTAATCTTATTGGTTTCTTAGTTTATAAATGGTACATTTTGTGTATTCTGTTTCCGCATCATTTTGCTATTTATTGTATTTCATAATGTATGAAATGATTATTGAATTTTCACATTTTATGTTCTCTGAAGTTTTCTAATGTTCACATTTTGTCTATTCTGTTTCCGCATTGTCTTTCTATTCATTGTATTTCATAATGCATGAGGTATATAATCATGTCATTTAAGTTAAGAGTCGTTTAAATTTTGTAATGGAACTAACACTCTCATTTGTATCTACTGCATCTTCTTGATGCCTTCAATGAAACTATCAAAATTAAAAAGCCATTTAAAACTTCTAAATTGGTTGTAAAATATTCAGTGAATATTGACTAGTTTTTAATACGAAATCTCAAATTTCCTATGCCTAATCATTAAACATTCACTCATAGTTTTCTTTTAACATTAACATACAATTTGTCAACTATATTTATTGTTTAGGGCGACCTTTTCAAGATACAGCCCATGTGAGGCCATTGCCTTGGCACCTGGGTGTACCTAGCTTTGGGGCTTAAGAGAGCCTCAAGCAAGCTTTATAATGACACCTCTTTATGAGAAATTATTCTTATGGTTGTTTTTACTAAGACTTCTAGGTAGTTGTTTAGTCAGTTCAAAGTGACATTCTCCATCTGTGATTAATTAAATGAGAGTTATGCTTCAAACTGTAATGCTTTCTGTAGCTATTTTCTGCAAGCTCTTCTCCATTTTGTTATTTTTGCACTTTTGGCATGTTATATTACATACCTTCGCATGAAAAGTACAGGCCTTTTACAGTTTCTAATTGTTTTTTGTTTGACATGCTAGCTAATGGAGAATGCGGCTGATGATGGTGTCCCTAAGGATTCTCAGGAAAATTTGGAAAAAGACGCTTCTTTGACTAAACAAGAAAAGGAAGTGCTCGAGTCCCCCAAAAAGCAAGTGATAAAGAAAGATATCAAAGAGCCGGCACTTGATGAAGCAGAAATGGATGATTCTCCTATAATGGGCGTTATGAGCTCGAAATCTGAGTCAGTGGATGCTCAAGGTGTAAAGGCAAGTGAGAGCTCAATAAAGAAGGCCATTTGGGAGAGAGCTGCTCACTTCAGAGATAATTCCGAGTACGTATCTTTCATTGCTAGCTGGGTCACCATTCTATCTTTTACAACTATGACTCTGTACCTGCCGGTTCTCCTGACAACTGCTTGGGGCCTTAAAAAACCAAGGCACGAGGAAAAAGAGGATTTCTGTTGCCACTACAGTTGCTTGAAATTACTTTTATTTGTTTGCTCCCTCCCCCCTTCTTTCCTTATTTTTCTCAAGAGTAAAACACTTTATGAGAGAAGTATTTACGCACCCCTTAGTCTCAATATATATCGGAGCTCACCTTCCTTCCTTCCAATGTCGAACAATATCGCTGTTGCATTGATTTTGCAATCACAGTGTGCTTGTTCATAGCTTTAGCTCCTCTTTTCATTCCAAGTTGTTTACATCTGTTCCCCGGAATGACTTGCCATGACTTTGGCCTTGGCCAGTGGTAGATTCTTCCCAGATCATGTTGCTTCAAATTCGCTGAGGTAGTTATGTGGGACATAACCCCTCCTGCTCAAAAGTTGTTGGGAGAAAAGGAATGAGATAAACATGTTAGTGAAATTGTCTACTGTTGCCTTTCATCCTATGGTGCCACCTGACCCCTTTTGAACTATTACTTGAATGACGAGAATTCTAGAGCATCACTTTTCTTCCACCTTTTATCTCACCTGTATATCCTAAATAAGGACATTCGTAGTAGCTCCTTGCCATTATACACGATAATCATATATATATATGTAAAAGAGAACCTTAGGCCCGTCTACATGGCGCCACCACAAACCAAAATTTCCTTTTAATTTATTTATTTACAAAATTAGCCTTCCCTTTCATAAAAAGTTGTGACTTTTATGAAAAGTTGCGATTTTAATGAAGAGTTGCGACTTTTATGAAAAGTTATGACTTTTATGAGAGGTTGTGATCTTTCCGAAGGGTTGCAACTTTTCCAAATAGTTGTAACCTTTCTGATAAGGCACAATAAACATTTGTTCACACTATCCTTTGTTGTCTATAAATAGAGGGATTTTCTCTCATTTTAACACAACGAAAATTCGGAACCTCCTCTTCTTCTTCTTCTTCTTCTTCTTCTTCACAATTAAATATTTGTATACTTTGCTCATGTTGAGTGGCTCACTGACACTATTGCTTATGTTACACATCCTGATATATATTTTTACAATCATTAATTTATAGTTTATGCTTATGTTATTAAGGCTAAATGATAAGATGTAATAATTTTCATTTTCCATTACATTATTAATGTTTGTTACTACGTAATCTTGTATGTAAGATAATATAGTGTTTTAGTTTTAATGCCTGATAGGTTATAAGTATTATTTTATAAATTCCGTGATATTAAATTCCCGCGCGAAGCGCGGATAATTTTACTAGTGGAAATATAAATCTAAAGCTCAATCCTGAATCTCTTATATAAAATAAAATAAAATAATAATAACTATGAGTCCCAAACAAGTTGGGGTTCACTATATGAATCCTTACTATTCCATTTGAACTCAATTATGTTATCATCGCACCCTTAAAATAGAAGTCGAAATGAGCTAAATATATGTAAATAAATATAATAATTACAATAATATTTGAAGTCCTCCAACAAGACTAAAACATATCCCTAACTAGTAGTTATCATTTAGGGGTTGTTTGGGATAACTCATCCACCATTTAAATTTAGAAACTTATGTTATATTTTCAATTTCATTTGTTTTAGGAGTATTGACTTGATATTTTACATTGCAAGCTTTTTTTTTATGTTAGACTTGATAGATTATCTTTTTGTCAAATGTTTTATAATTTTATGACATTATATTTATAATATTAAGCTTTTTGCCAAACATGCATTTCATGATGTTCATAGAAATTATGTACTTTTAGTTTTTATGATTAATTTAATTAAAATATACTAGATTGAAAAATACAAATCAATTATTTTTTTATAATATTAGTTAAGAACATATGTTTATTAAAATTAATATATTTTCAAAAGACAATATATATCTTAAATATTCAATTTAATATCATTTATAAAGGGCCTTATTTTTCTAATATTAAATTTAAATTTTAAATAATTGATCTTTATTTTTAAAATTCAATATAACCTTATGATTACACTTGTGCAACCAAACATTCCACTTGTAATTACAATGTAATTACTGTGGCAAACAAACAGGTCAACATAATTACTAGGTTGTGTTATTACTCTGCTTTTAATTACTACCCTAGTAATTACCCCAATTTCAATTACCTGGTGGCGTTCCAAACACACCCTAAATTTGGATTGGATGGAAATATAGAGGCTGCTTCTTTTCTTTTCCTCAGGCAGGGCCGCAAGGTTAGGGCTCAATCCTTTTGATGAACTTCATCGTTGTGTTACCTTTTGTTACCTTCTGTGGTGCTTTTTGGTGTGCAAGTAAAGTGGGAATTTTGGCCATGGTAGAAATGATGCTCAGAGGCTTTACTATCGTGAAGTAAGGGTGTCAAAGGCTTTTAGAATCTGTGAAGTCATAAGATCACGTGAAGCAATTCTGTTGTAGTGTACTGGCAAAGTGGCAAGTGGGTTTTTGGTTGGTATAAGGGTATGCCAGAACTGTTGGTTATTTCTTTACTATAATGAATGATAAATGAGTACTTGGAACTAGAGTTACCCGAATGTTACTCATAAGTGTTGCATTTGCACTATGGGAAGAAAGAAATGGGAGATGCTTTGAAGACAAAGTTAAGTCCATTCATGATGTAAAATGGAGCTGTCTAGTCACATTATTGTTTTGGTGTAAGCCGTAAGGAGAACTGTATAGAGGAAATGGATGAATTTGTCAATTTCTTAAGAGCTTTGTAAATCTAGATTCTATTTTCTCTTCTTGTAACAAGTTTTTGAAGGTGACCAGCATCCCTTAATCCTGAGGAATACTACTTTTGTCAAAAAAAAAAAAAAGTGTTGCATTTGCACTGACTACACATGTTCAGATAACTGTTTTTTGAGCCTTTTTATCATAGATGTGTTTAAGGATGTCCATCCATGATAGAGTATGGCGCATGGTAGGCTAAGTCTCGTCAAGTAGTGGTAAGCGAAAGTTCTTGTTCTCTCTCTTTTTTTCCTTCTGCTTCTCTTTTTCTTTACTTTCTTTGGGCCCTCTATTGTTGGTGAGATCCATAAGAATCTTCACAAGTAGTACCCAAGGGGATGGCTGAGTTACCTGAGTAGTTGAAGCTTAGGAGCAACAATATGAAGAATCCAAGTTTGAATTTGACCTGCAACACTCAGTGTGAGCCCGTCTAGTCTAACCTTTATGAGCAGGTTTACCCGACACCTCCACTTATGTACTGTAGCAAGTTACTTGGTGTATAAGTTGAGTTGCACAAGGTGGCTCCTACACAAGCCTTGATAGTGAAATAATTAGAAAAAAACAAGTCTTCATGAGTAATTGTGTTGTTATATACTTGATAATGTGGCAAAATGGGTTATACGACTTTGTGCATTCAACACCTAATGGGTTATAAATGGGATGACAGTAAATGGATGATAATTCATAATAGCTTTAGGTTATCCAAATTTTACAAGTCCTTTTTATTATGATATGCTCTTCCATACCTTGTTATCACCAATCTCTTATCAAAACAAAAACCTAGTTGTAGTGAAACCATTATAACACTCATTGGGTATTTCTTCTATCCATTTTACCACCTGTAATATCTATAGAACTTCATTCATGGCATTCAAAGACCTTTTTATGATAATTGAATGGCAGTAAAGATATAAATTGGTTGATGACAGGTTTATGTACAGAAAGGTTAGGGGTCCATTTTTATCGACCTTATTTTGGTTGTTTCCTTATTTCTTGTTTTGACAATGTTGGATTTTTAAGCTAATAAATTTTGTTGAGATGGGAAAACATTTCTGTTATGTTCTCCAAAAAATTTACACAAAACAAGAGTTCAGTAGCTTGTTTTGTTACAAACTGAGATGTCAGAAGCTAATTCACTTTAATCAGGTCAGTGATTTAATCTGAGTGAATTGCTGAAATATGAATTGAGGGTTCACTTTTGTCATGCCCTTAATAATCAACTGACTGATGCCTTTGGAAACTGATATGGAAAAGTAGAAGTCCATGAAGTTCTTCATTGGTTAGGAAAATTCCCCTTACATAATACAAATGATACCCACATGCATTTTTTGGTGCATTCGAATGGAAGAAATAGAAGGGCATCTCAAGGAGAAGAGTTGTCCTTCAATGGGTTTATAATTTGTCGATTACTTAGCTCTTTTTTCATTGTTATTTTTGCTGCAAAGAAACTTATGCTTCATAAAATGAGGAGATCATAAGCTTTTTGGTAGAACTAAATAGTTATAGCTAACTGACTGAGTTGACTTATTTGTGATTTTTGAAGAAACTGGTGCATCTCTTCCTGCAAGGAGTGTAACTATATTCTGGTTGCTTTTTGCACACTCAATGCCCTGCTAATGAGAATTTTTTACAGTTACTTTTCAAATGAAATAACGAGTAAATTACTCAAGAAAGAAACTAGACAGCAGAAATAGAATGCGTTTTGTGCTTCATTTCTTCTAAGATTAGACAACATTTAGGAGTAAATTACACTCTCATCTACACAATTGTCCGATCTCAGATGCTTTGTCGGAGATTCCAGATTTGATTGCTAACCATGACATCAGTCTTTCCTCCGTCAGGAGGTCACGAAGGTGAGGTCCTGAGAGAGATAGATGCTTCACACATGGCATCCGATTGAAAGAAAGAGATGTGTTGGCAATAAAACAGCCATTTCATTATTATTTTTACGCAATTTAAAGATTAGACAACGTTTAGGCCTGTTTCTGTGCTAATTATTGGTTTCAGGAGTCTTTTCAATTGGTGTAATGTGTTGAAATTGTTTTTGGATGTGCTTTGGGGACAGCTTTATTTCTGAATTGGAGTATGTGATAAGTGTTTTGGGAATATAACAACATACCCAGTGTAATCCCATAAGTGGGGTCTAGGGAGGGTAGGATGTATGCAAACCCGGTGTTTTGGGAATATTTGGCATAGTAGTTCAATATAATGGAGGCTTCAAAATAGTGAGAATGTAGAGTTGGGTTGAACCAAATTCCTCTTAATGGTATGATGTTGCACGAGGATGTGTCTAGATGGAAAAGAGATGAAAAGCTGATAAACAGCAGTGAAGGAAATAGTTGTTAGCGATAATCCACATTAATACTAGAAAGATATCAAACAAAATGTTCTTTTTCTTTTAAAGAAAGAAGACAGATATTGGTTTTCAATCACGAGACATTGAGCTTGTCACTAGTCAAATAGGTCCTTGATTGTCAGGGGAGTACTGTTAGTTGATTCCTTCCACTTTCTCTAACATTTTACTTTTAAAAGAAGATAAGCCTTTTTAGCAGGTTTTATGTATTACTGGTGATTACACCTGAACACTTCTTTAAGAGTTTGATCTATTTCAACAGCATCTCTTCTCTCAAAGGTTTTATTTACTTATTTATTTATGCAAATGTTGGCCTTTTATTATCTTGTCCTTGTTCTTTTCTGTGTTTTAACTGTTTCAAGTGAATGTTTTATCTCAGGTCAATAACTCTGGCTGGTGTTCGTCGACTTCTGGAAGAAGATCTTGGTCTTGAGAAAAATACTCTTGATGGCTTTAAGAAGTTTATTCAGATTCAAATAGATGAGGTGGTATTTTGTTTCAAAAACCTTTTTACTTCCAAGAGGAGTATGTTTGTTAATCATCACAATTTTTTTAACAGGTGTTAACACCTTCTGAAGCTCCTAAATCTAGCAGTGTTAAGAAAAGCCCTGAAAAAAAAAGTAAAACAGCAAAGAAAAGTGGTGCAAACTCTAATTCATTTAGCAGCCAACGTAAACATATAGCAGAGAAGGTAAAATCAGGAAAGAGTTCTGCTGCAAAAGAAACAGTTGAGAAATCTGAAGGACTGAAGAAACGGAAAAAACCTAATTCAGAAGATAATGTCCCTGCAAAAAAGCAGAAAGAAGTTTCTACGAAGCTGTCAGATGAAAATAGTGATGGAGACACTGATAAGAGTGATTCTGAAGATGGTCAATCTGGATCGTCTGCTGAAATAGTATCTGCCAAGGTGAGTTATGATAATTTCCGTATAATATTATGTTAGAAACTCTCCCCATGCTCGTATACGGTTCTTATTCATTAAACTAACTGCAGAAGAAAGTTGTAAAGGGAGCATCAGCTAATACTGGATATGGAAAACGTGTGGAACATCTGAAATCAATCTTCAAAGCTTGTGGGATGAGGTTTGTCTTTTCGTAAGATATCTAATTACCTGTAACTGATGCTCGGATCAATTCTAATTGAAATGTTTTACCTTCCCACCAGTGTTGCTCCTTCTATTTATAAGAGAGCTAAGCAGGTATCTGACGACAAACGTGAAGGCTTCCTGATAAAGGAGTTAGAAAAGATACTTTCTGCAGAAGGGCTATCAACAAACCCCACCGAAAAAGGTACTTTATGACTATAAAAGTGTCTAATGGAGTAGTAAGATGTTGTGACTGTGTTACCTATAACAAATTTTCAGTTGAAATGGTATATAGCTTCTTCACGTCTGTTTCACTTCTCTGCTACTTTAAGTTGCTTGCTTCTTTTACCTGCTCCTTCTGAGCACACGACAAAGTTCCTAGGGAGGTTCTATGGAGATGTCTGGGTCTAGACGTGTACAATGGCTTATATTAGGACAATTAAGGACATGTATGATGGCGCCAAGACCCGAGTAAGAGCAGTAGGAAACACGGAACATTTCTCGGTCATGATGGGGTTGTATCAGGGCTCAGCCCTTAGCCCGTTTTTGTTTGCCTTAGTGATGAATCAATTGACGCGATATAACCAGGGGATGTGCTGTGGTGTATGTTCTTTGCAGTGACATAGTATTGATTGACGAGATGTGCAAGGGAGTTAACAAGCAACTGGAAGCTTGGAGACATGTTTTAGAGTCTAAAAGTTTTAGGTTAAGCAGGAGTAAGACAAAGAACCTAGTGTGCAAGTTCAGTGACATAGCAGGCGAGGCAGAAGGTAGAAGTGAAGATTGATACACAACTGTACCCAGGAGAAGCAGTTTCAAGTATCTTGGGTCTGTAGTACAAGGTAACAAACTTTGAAGAGAAGGAGGTGCTCAATTTATAAAAATTTGTGCCAGTGACGAGGCTTCCAGACTTGATGGATTCCCAATGAGCTTTTTCCAAACTTTTTGGGAAATGCTTGAAGTAGACATAATGGGGACTTTGCAGCATGCTCATCAGCATCAGGTGTTTGAAAAGAACCTGAATGCTACTTATGTGGCTCTTATTCCCAAGAAGAATGGTACAACTAAACTTGGAGATTTTAGGTCATTAAGTCTCATCAGTGGTGTTTATAAAATCATCGCCAAGCTGTTAGTAGAAAGGTTGAAAAAGGGTGGTGCACAAACTGGTCAACAAACATCGGATGGCTTTCATTAAGGGAAGACAAATAATGGATGTTGCACTCATAGCTACTGAATGTATGGATTCTAGACTAAGAAGTGATGATCCAGGTATTTTGTGCAAGGTTGACATTGAAAAGGCATATGATCATGTGAACTGGGAATATCTTTTGAGTATTCTGAAGCAGATGGGGGTTGGTGTTAAGTGGATGAGCTTTTGTATCAAAACCGTTAGGTTCTCTGTCCTTGTAAATGGAGAACCTGTGGGTTTTTTTACTTTTGAAAGAGGACTCAGACAAGGTGATCCTCTTTCACCTTTCCTCTTCATCATAGCCTTGGAAGGACTCAATGGCATGGTCAGAACAACAATGCAAAAGAAATTGCTCAAGGGGTTCCAGTTAGGCAACATACAGGGAGTAAATGTGGAAATTTGTCATTTGCTTCATGCAGATGGCACAATGATCTTTTGTGATCCAGATGCAAGACAAGTCAGCTTTACAAGATCGATTCGGCTAATTTTTATTCAGTGTCAGTTGGAGGAAGTGTAGTATTTCCCTATTAAAGAGGTGGCTCAGATGGAGGGGTTGACCAGGATTGAACAATTCCCAACAATCTACTGAGGTATGCCTTTGGGTTATAAGAACAAGGAGCTGGCTATCTGGGATGGGATTATAGAAAAGACATAAATGAAACTTTCAAAGTGGAACTCGCAGTACCTATTCCTGGGAGGTATATTGATTTTGATAAATGCAGTACTAGATTCTCTACCTACTATGTGATGTCTATGTTTCCAATCCCAGCTGGGGGTGGTGGATAAATTTGACAAGCTTAGAAGGTATTTTCTATGGAATGGAATCAAGGAGGATAAAGGCTTTCGTTTGGTGAAATGGGATGTTGTTCAATTTGAGAAGGAAGTACGGGGTCTTGGTATCAGAAATCTGAAATTACACAATAGTTTACTTTTGATGAAGTGGTTATGGAGATATGCTAATGAAGACCGAGCACTATGTAAGGAGGTGATCATGGAAAATATGGACAGTCAAGTCAATAGTGCACTGGTGAAGTGGTCAGCACTTATAGTGTATCAGTTTGGAGGACTATCAGAAACTTATGGGTTAGCTTTAACGAGTATTTTGTCCACAATGTGGGTGATGGATTAAAGACATTGTTTTGGAAGGAATCATGGAATGGGAAAGAACCTCAGATGTCCACTCTCTTTGACTTATTCTCAATATGCAGCAACCTTGAAGCCACTGTGGCAGATCCTTGGACTCCTCAAGGGTGGATCTGTTTCAGAAGGAACTTGAATGACCGGGAGATTGATAGGGTGGTTGACCTTATGAAGGAAGTTGGTGAATTCAAAGGCACTTCTACAGTCACAGATGCTATGGAAGGTTCCTTGTCAATAGAGTGTATAACTTGGAGGTCTTGGGGGAAACCAGGTGGCAAGGCAGGTTCATGGTCAAAGGTGTGGAAATGTTTGGTCCCTTTCGAAATTAGATGTTTTACTTTGTTAGTGGCTAGAAGAGCATGCCTCTGTCATGAAGTCCTACAAAAGAGGGGAATTGAATTAGTATCTAGATGCTTTCTCTGTAATGAGACTGCATTGATAGACAATCTTTTGTTCCTGCACTCTTAAGTGATAACCCAATTGTGGTCATTCTTTTTTAGCCCCACAAGTAACAATTGGACTATGCTTGAACACACAACTGACCTTCTAAGTTGGTGGATCAAGAAAGGGGGTAAATTTAACACTTCGCAGAAGATCGAGTATTTGGTGGACAATATGGAAGGGAAGAAATGGGAGGTGTTTTGAGGATAGATTCAACACTTTTCACAAGATTAAGTGGAATTTCATTTTAAATTTTCATTTTTGGTGTAAAATAGCAAAGGTAGAGGATGAAGTCCAATTAGTAGATTGTTTAGGCTCTTTGTAGTAAGCCCTTGGTCTATAGTTTCTTTGTTGATCACTCTTCAACATATCCTTAATGTTGAGGAATACAAATTACATGTTCTCGAAAAAAATACAAGATAAAGGAGAGATTGACGAGGATGTCGCGTACCTTAGTGGAGAGTGGGTGAAATGGAGGCTCACTTTCGAGGTCATGTGTGATAAGAATGTGTCACCAAGGCTTAAAGGGTAAATTCTACAAAGCGGTGGTCAGTTGGCCAGTCAAGAACACACAGGTTCAGAAGATAAAGGTAGTAGAAATGAGGATGCTCAGATGAATATGTGGACATACTAGGAAAGGGGGGTGTGACCTTTGTGAAAGATGAGATGAGGAGAGCAAGACTGAGATTGTCGAGACATGTGAAGAGGCGTGAGAGGTTAACTATAGTGGATGTCAGCATAGGTGGAGATAGGCCAAATAAGTACTCGAGGGAGGTGATTTGGCAAGACATGGCACACCTTCTGTTTACTGAGGACATGACTCTAGATAAGAAGGTTTGGAGGTTGAGGAGTAGGGTAGAATGTTTGTGGGTAGCCGAGCGTTGTTGCACCTTTGTGTGGGAGAGATAGGGGGCTAGTTTTCTCTTTCCCTCTCCTCCTTGTTAGTATTATTTCTGTTTTGTACTTGCATAGTATCTTCTACTTTGTCCATTGTTACATGTTGCTTTTTTTGGCTGTCCATCTTGCCACTTCGTTGCTGTTTATTTTTTTCCCTTCACAGCCTGTCTTGGTTTCACATTGTAGTTGCTTTGTATCTTGCTAGTGTGCTGTCATACTTTTCATGTGAACATGCTTCATTTTCCTTTCTTTTGAACCGAGGGTCTATCAGAAACAACCTCACAAAGGTAGGGGTAAGGTCTACATACATTCTACCCTCGCCAGACACCACTTGTAGGATTATACTGGATATGTTAATTCTCGTCTAGTTGGGAATTGTTAAAAGTGTAGCTTTATAGGTGCATATATGGGGAAGCTTTGTTGTGTAACTTTTTGCTGATGCCACTTCTGATTTGCCAGAAATCAAAGAAGTCAAAAAGAGAAAGCAAACAGCAAAAGAATTGGAAGGCATTGACTTAAGCAACATTGTTTCAAATACACGAAGGAGATCAACGACCAGCTTTTTGGTTCCTCCAAGGCCCAAGTCACCTCCTAAAAATGATAAGAATGATGACAAAGATGGTGATAGCGATGCCAATGATGCAAGTGATGACAACAAAGATGATGATGACAATGAAGATGATGAGAGCAGTCAAAGTGATGAGGAGTTCAACGAAGGTATATTATATTTGTTACTCCCTCTGTTCTAGTGTATATAACTTACTTTCTTTTTTAGTCGGTTCCAAAAAGAATGACACATTTCTATATTAAGTAACAATTTAACTTTAAAATGCCAATTTTACCCTTAATGAAATGATTTATAGCCACACAAATATGTCACTTATTTTAGACCACAAGTTTCAAAAGTCTTCCTTTTTTTTTTAAATTTCATGCCGAGTCAAACCAACTCATATAAAATGGGACTGAGGCCTGAGGGAGTAGCATTTATATATTCTATTAGTGGTGGTTTGCTGATTTGAGATACTTTAACCTTCTAGTCATTAACTTTCTTGTTCAGTTGGGTTTCAACTGCATGTTCCATTTTCCCTCACCATGGCTTCCTAACTGCGCTAGTGAGTGGCATGCACATGTTTTAGCGATTTTCCTCGTTTCTTTGGTTGAAGTTCCATAAAAGTAATATTCCTCATTCTCCTTCAGCATATGTCGGCAGTATCCCTATTAAGTAGTACCACTGGCCTAAAGATATATCACTTGGAAATTTGTGCGCAACTAGAATAATAGTGGAAACACAACTATTTTAGTGTACTAACTGTTCTCCACCTGATTGCTGATGAATTGCATAAATTCATCATATAAATGTTTCTCGTTTCTAAAACACCCTTTTCCGTGGCAGATGAAAACGAGGACAGTGAATGAAGCTCTCTGGTGACTGAAGATTATAATTTACAGATTGGGGATGGTCTTTCCAGTGTATCAATAGTTTCAGTTTTCTCAACTTAGATTTGGGAGCTGAAGTTTAATGTATTTTAGAAGTATATTTACAAGAGATGTGATATTTAGCTTAGTTAAGAAGTGTTAAATTTAGCAGTCATGGATATTAGATACCATATTTGTTAGTTTTCGAGGGACGTTATACATGGAACATTTTTTTGCTTGTGCATTGTAGGAGGTGATAATCTTCATGTTTGTGCTGGTAGCAGTGCTTTAAAAGGCTTCTTGGCTCTAGGCGAGTCTCAGCAGTAGATGCTTGTCTCACGAGACCTATGCCCAAACGTTCGACTGTACGCCCCAAAGTGCATTGGATGCCCAGTTCTCCATTTTATCTCATCAGTTTTAATGGGAGTCGTGTGCACAATTTCTTCAATAGTCTTATTGACCCTCTAAATTCTTTTCAATTAACCTTTTACTTCTCGAAGTCGTCTTCATCTATTTCAGCTATGAAGTTTGAGAAAATTTCAACCCTAAAGTGACATGTTCTTTGATTGTGAAGTGAGTGAGGATGGGATTCAACTTTAACCTGGCTTTTGGGAATTGTCAAACTTCATGTTTTCATTTGCTAATGTTTTCTACAAAATCTTAGTTGAGTATTTTGTGGTTCGTTTTTTCTTCTTCTTCATTTGAAACAATATTGCCCTTTCTAAGTTCATTGGTGAAGAACCTGATTACTTAACTGTTAGCGGGTGTGGTAGCTTGCTAGTATTATGCGAGTATTAATAATGTAGGTATTAATTATTTATGTATTTTTTAATTAGTTCTAAAAGAATAACATATTTTCTTATTTGACAAACATTTAATGACACTATAAACATTCTACTTATGTGGTAAGAGTGCACAAAGGTGTACTTTTTTATTTAAAAATTAATTTATCTTAAGAGTAGTTTTGATATATTGCAAAGTCTTTTCATATTTTTAATATACTGGATATTTTACCAAACTAAGTCATTATTTAAACCAATTCACCAAAATAGTACGTTTTTAAAATTTTTTTACAAAATCAGTATAAACGTATTTTACAATAACATTTTAGGATATATTTTATTTTTAAGCTTATAATACATTACTTTGAATCACGTTTTAGGAGGTAACATTTCTTAAGAATCCAATCACAGTCCATAAAATCGTGCAAATTTAGAATAAGGCCTAGATTTGATTGAATAGACTTGGATAAGGTGAGTAAACTTAATTGAAGCAGGTGCCAAGGAAATAATACAAAATAGAAAATTACAGAATTGCAAGTCTCTAGGAGATATTTCAATTTTCGAACAATCATCTCAAAGGCGTTTTTGCTTCAGACAAGAGTTTGTTGAATGGCTATAGGATTGGATTAATTGTTAAGGCATTTGCCAATGATCAAGCTTGGAATTGTTTGTGTCCTTGAAAATGGAGAAATTAGACTCTATGAGTTGTGAACTGAGAGTGTTACGCACTACGCAAATCTTATCCCTTCCTTGGGAGGTAGAGAGTTGGTTGTTTCCAATAGACTCTCGGCTCAAGTAAAAGCATATCAAAGTAGTTCGTTCGAGAGAAAAAATTGTGTTCAATGATTAAGAGTGCCAAATACATAAGAAGCAACCAACTGATCAACTCCCTCCAAACAACAAAAAATATCAACTATCATATATAACATATGTGTTGTTTCTAAACAAAGCCAATTTCCACATCCACTTATTAAACACAAATAGCGTGATTCGTGGAATACAAGTAACTATTAGAATTTTAATGCACTTTGAGCTAATGCAGGAATCATTTTTTGGCATATGAACGACAGAATATATGCAACATATCTAGACTAGGTAGACTTCAATAGCAATGACTTATCAAAGAAAAATGCAGACAACAGCTCCAATCAATTGAAATTTATAGGTATATTATTAGATGTGTCCGCTCCAAACATACAATCACATTTTTAATGTAAAATGTTACTCTCAGTAACGTTCTATTACTATATTTACAGGATTCGATTCTAAATTTAAATTTGTAGGATTGAATTCTTAAGAAATGTTACCGTGAGCAACGTTTTAGGAGTAACACGTGACTCAAAGTAACGTATTATAAAACGTTTCTCAATTTAACGCCGTCAGCACACAACTGGATTTTAAAAAAATAAAATACACCCTAAAATGTTACTGTGGCATACGTCTATACTAATTTTGTAAATTTTAGAAAAATGTACTACTTTGGTGAATTACTTTAAATAATGGCTTAATTTGATCAAATTATGTCACACAAATTGGGATAGAGGAAGTATTAGTTATTCAACATATCTTGTATAAAATATTATATATAGATTTTCTCATAATTTATGCATATATTAGTTATGTGGGACTTTAAATTACAAATCAAACATCGTATTAATTTTATACATAATTAACTTACCTTCCCATCAATTATCAAACGTTGTATTACTTAAACATTACTATTGACATAATACTCATTTTAGTGAATGAGTTTTACTATTGGATTTCTGTGTAAATGGAAACGTGCGCTCTGCACAAAAAAAATAAATAGGCAGAGTAATTTTTGTAGTAATACAAAAAGGAAATTTGATCATCTGCTCAGTAGGAAGTATATAACGACAACATTTTTCTAGTATTGCATTTTCTTATATCTCATAATTGAATTTGCTTTCTTTAATTTTTTTTTAATTTTCTATGTTTTATTATTTTTTTGTATGTTATATTTTATTAATAATAAATTTTTAAGATTTATGGTGCTTACACTGCATGTCAGGAGACTTAAGCCTCTACTTGTACCAGGTAAAAGATTTCATTTTGCTCTCCCATCTCACTACACGAAAACTGTGAATTACATGGGGATTTTCCTAGGGATTAGTATGAAAATCTGCAGGTGCAAATTTTCATACTAATCCCCACGAAAATCCCCATGTAATTCACCCTTTTCTTGTAGTGTCTTTGAAATGAGCATCCTTAGGAAGGGTGATAAGCAGGGGCGGATTTACGTTGAACGAAGGGGGTTCATCCGAACCCCCTTCGTCAAAAAATTACACTATATATATAAGATTAAATTTTTAATATACGTGTATATATATACTATTGAACCCCCTGAACATACACCAAAGGCGTAGCTCTGTGGTGTTGGGGATTCAGGAATTTGCTCTACTGCACTCGAGGTCGAGTGTTCGAATCCGGGCAGAGGCATTTCTTTTATCAGCTTGTATTTTAGGTGTTTTAATTTTTTTTTAAAATAATAATGCAATCAGAAAATGATGTTTAGTTCCAAAAAATTAAAACGTTGATTGGGAATTTAGGATTTATTAGTTTAATCCCTAATTATAAAGTCAAATATTAAAAGACCTTTTTCTTCTTGATTCAACCGTTTAATTCGACCCGTTTATATCAAATTCGACCCGTTTATTTGTGGATATTATTTACGTGATTAATTTTTTTTGAACCCCCTTGATAAATATCCTCCCTCCGCCACTGGTGATAAGGGTATATATATCCAAAGGACTGCAGAATGAAAATCTTACAACCCGATATAAATTAGTGGTTATGAATTTCGATATCAAGAGGAAGAAGAAAGTTGGTGGCTTGGTGGAGTAATGTAGGGTGGACGCTGACAGCATTAGGGAACCAGCTACAGAGACGTTAGGGGTCTCAAGGAGCTAGTTACTCAGGTGAGCATAAAGGGGATTGGTGGTGGAATGGTGAGAAGTGAAAGCCAAGATGCTGCTTACACGGAGTTAGTGGAAAGCTTAGACGAGGAGGACATGGGGAGGAATAGGGAGAGGTATAAGACGATGAAGAAGGAAGTGAAGCTAGCGGTCATGCAATTAGATGTAAGATTCTTTTGTCTAGAAGTGGTGCTTTAAGAACAATTTTATGTCATGACACACTAATATTAACTCAATCATCTTTCCATTTGTATGACAGTTCAAGTATGTTATTGAAAGATTGAGCTAACAAAACATGAAAGCCAATAGTGTATGTATTATTTTCCTTGAATGCAAGAAATATGAAGGAACTTGGATATAGAAAACCAATAACATGCACTGTTCATGTGTCTGCTTCTCAGATAAATGCTCCTCAGGTGTATCTGCAAGATCATGAGATGGTTACCTCGTCTTCTGAAAGAATGCGCCTGACTTCCTTTGCTATGTCGATGACATGTTTATCTTCACATCCTAGTTCAAGTGAATACGGCAATATTGGCCAACCATGTAAAGAGTCATAAATCTAAAGCACGAAATGAAGTAGGAAACGATAGCTTTTTTAGCTTAAGAAGTTACCTAAGAGGCCAAGGGCTTTTTCAAGTTGAAAAAGGTAATCTCTATTGGGTCCTGAGGGGCCTTCTGCGCGAGCAATTTGACTGCACAATTCAAATATACATTAAAAGTTGCCAAACTACAATGCCTATTCCAAAAGTCGAATACTAAAAAGCTCCCTTTAGATGAAATTAGAATCACAAAGAGCATAAGGCAGGTCAAGACAGTTACCTGTTGTTGCAGTCAAGATGGTTTTTGTAAAAAAAAACTTCTATTCACTATCGGAAGTT
This sequence comes from Solanum piurae, assembly GCA_029582685.1. Classification (NCBI taxonomy): domain Eukaryota; kingdom Viridiplantae; phylum Streptophyta; class Magnoliopsida; order Solanales; family Solanaceae; genus Solanum; species Solanum piurae. Next base: position 19,554 of record JAJOOO010031853.1, read on the forward strand.
AAACTTATACTTTTACAGTTCTGATGCTTAAAATACACAGAGTTCAACAACCCACTTGTCCACCAAACTTTATCAGAGGATTGTTGGCTATACATAACTTAAGAGCATGAAACTAATTATTAACTACATTAATTATTAAAAGAAAATTAACCAAGAGATGTATCCACATCATTGAAATCGACAAAAAATGTTCAAATACATTTCTCATTTGTAACAAGTGTATTCAATCAAGGGGAAATATTTATGTTCTTGGATTAAACAATAATAAATTTGGGCAGCCCAGTGCACTAAGCTTCCGCAATGTGCGGGGTCCGGGGAAGGGCCGGACCACCACAAGGGTCTATTGTTAGAAAATAATCGTTAG
>JAJOOO010031854.1:0-15355 GCA_029582685.1 Solanum piurae
CTCAGGGTAACAAAGTCATGTGCTTTGTCTACTTCACGATGTATGGAATGATGCTTGTTGCAATCACTCCAAACTATCACATTGCTCTAGTGTCATGGACACTATTTGTTATTGTTGCAACGAAGATTCAATTGACTTGTAATACAAACTTATGGTTAGTTTTGATAGTTTTTAAAACTTATGGGTATAAAATCATATTTTTCTAAAAAAGTGAAATATATTTCCCAAATACTATGGCCAGTTTACATGGTGAAATTTCACCCAAATAATATTTATCAAGAATATTTAGAAATCTATGGCCAAACGCTAGCTTAGAATGACACGAAGAATATAGGTAAAGTTTTTAATTGAGCTTTGTATTTTGGATCATTCACGCGAATATTTCTATTGTCAGGTGTTCTTTTATTTTTTACTCTAAAATTTAACGTTCTTAAATTTTTACCATCCAACACTTTAAGTAAAAAATAATTAATTGACAATACCTCTAATATTGAAATAACAAATTAAATAACTTTTTTCATTTGGTATAAATATATATGTTACATCATAATATATCACAAGTATATTTTAAGAGACATACCAAGTTATTATGTTATAAAAGGCATAACTTAATTTTTATAAAATTTATATTGAGTGGGGGACAATAACTCAATTTCAGAATTCATAAATTAGAAGACATAATTTAATTTCTATAAAATTTATGATGAGTGCGCGTGACAAAAGATTTCTAAATCCATCTAGAAGGACCTATAAAATATGTAAGATTGTGGGAGAGAAACTTGATTTTGGTGGGTGCATTCATGCCCAAGGAGGTATGTACTCATTTTATGTTCCATTAAAATATGTTAATACTAGATTATCTAATATTAGATGTAAGATGATTCTAATTGCTGTTGTATATCCTTTTTAATAAAGAGGAATTGCGATTTTTTTACCTATTCTAATTATAATTTGAATAAAGATTTCTCATAATAAGAACATTGAACCTAAGATTAATTTTTTTATAAAGGACTATCAAATAAAGACGCTTTTATCTTTGTGTTCAAATAATGTAACATCGACTCAAAAAGGAGAATGAAAATTCTACCTTTTTAAAAGAAATTATTACTTATTTTAATAAGGGGGATGACCTGAGAGACCCTTGTACTTGGCTTTGTTTGTCACCTGGACCCTTCTACTCACGATTTTGCCAATTGAACACTTAAAGTTATTAAAACACAATATTTTAAACCCCTCTGATCATGTGTGTCTCTCAATCGTGCTGATTTGGATAACACCTCACTATCCACATCAGAAATATATTGCCACATCATTTTTTTTATTACAAATAATATTTTTTTAAAAGAAATCTCAAACTAATCTCCAAAATCCTTTCTTTCTTGATTTCTTTCCATTTTTTCTTCTCTTCCCATATTTTCCATCTATTTTGTTACTAATCATTCATTTTTTTTTCTTTCCTAGTGAATTTTTTACATTGAAGAGGAATTAGAGATAAGCAAAGCTTTGTTATATTTTTTTATTATAAATTTTGCTATTTTAATGGTGATGAGAAATAAAGTGACTCAAATGGAAGATGAGAGAAAGAAGAGAAGGAGACCAAAAATGGGTCATTATAGAAAACTCTTCAAAAATGCTCTCAATAAAATTGCCTTACATTTAGAAAGAATCTCAAACATGTCTTTCAAAAACTCATCTAAAATCCGCATCTATTTCACAATTTAGAACTTCTTTTCCCCCCTCTCTTTTATCCAAATCTAAATAAATATCTTTTTCTCAATCATTATAGAACTCTCAAATGTTAGATAGCATATGAGAAGAGGAAGAATTGTGGGTAAGAGTATTGGAAGAGATTGAAGAAGATTTGTGTGTGGTGATGGTGGGGGTTGGGTGAAATTATGAGGAGGAAGAAGAAACGTACAACATATTGGGAAAGGTTTTTTTTTAAATTGTTATATTTTTCTTTTAATTCTTTTTTTTAATTAAAAAATTAAATAGTTGTCTTCACTTGCTTTTAAACACGTGTAACCACTCTCTTGATCTGATTCGGCAAAATAACACCACATAAGCTTAGTCAACGGTCAAATGGGTTTAAAATAGTGTGTTTTAATAACTTTAAGTGTTCAGTTGGCAAAGTCGTGAGTAAATGGATCTAGGTGACAAACAGAGTCAAGTATACTGGTCTTTCAGGTCATTCCGCCTTTTAATAATAAGTAACTACTTTCTGTAAAGCAAAGCAAATGTTTTATTGGACTTTCTATAGTCTATGCAAATTGCAAGGAAGACTTATTCAATGGATGCAGCTTTAAGCCTCCAATCTATACCTTATGTGGTCAAATATTACTCCATCGATCTGTTTCGACTTAATTCGAGGAAGAGAGTCAATTTGATTATTTTTGTAAAATATTTACTTTTTAAAAATAAAATTTAGATATTTAAAAATGGTATAAAAAGTATTAGTATAAATTATAATAGTTAATAATTTAAAATATTTAAGGAAAAAAATTGAAACGAATGAAATATATAGTTATTTAGAGATTTTTATGCATGAGTTATTTATGCACCGATTAATAATGAATAGATTATTATTAATTTGAATAATATATTCTAATTATGTTAAAGTGTGTGATCATCCCATTTAGAAGTTTAAGCGGTTAGAAAGAAAACACTTTTTATTATTTAATTATATTCTCAACAAATTAGGTATTTTTAACTTTTAATTAATTTAGTCTATGTGTAGTTAATTTTTCTTTTCTCCACACTTTATCTCTTTCATTAACAACATATTTAGCCTCATTTTTCAAGTGAAATTTGAAGAATGTGGTGTATACACAACGTTCTTCTTATCTTATGAAAATATAGAAAAATTGTTTCCAATAAACCGCCTGATAATCATATCAAAATACTAATTTTCTTAACTTTCAATATGTGTATTATTAATATCATAAATCAAAGCGACATGAATTGTGCATCGATTATTTGAATACAACCATTTGAATAGAATATATTCTATACTATATTTTATGATGATAATTACTATCAATTGTTTCTGTACCTTCCACCAAACGATTCCAATATAGAAATATCGTTTTCTTTGAAAAGAATATAATATGTGTAAGTGGTCAGAGATATGGGACGTAGACTGGCCATTTTAACCCCCCAATTGTAAAGCAAACACTAGTGAAAGACATAAAATTATTTACAAAATTTATTAGTAAATTTCAACTAATTTATTACTAAATAGTTTTAAGTTAATCACTTTTTTATATAATTCATTGCTATCTACGGTTAAATGAAATTAACATAATTTTTTTGCTATTAATAAAATTTTATTCATCGTTAATTTTTTTAATTTTTTTTTATATTGAGAACTATTCGAGTATACTATAGTTAAACACTATGAGCCCAGTTGGCCAGTTGCCTATCCACTGTATCCAACTCATATATATATATATATTCCAATGTATCCAGCTCATATTTCCTCTCTTTTAAAGAATCTTATGTAAAGATTCTTGAATGTTTATTTAATCATTTCCTATCGAGTACCATTTTGTTTATGCTTAATATTTAATTGTAAATTAGAATATTTTATTTAGATATTTAAATTAGATCATGTTTTAATTGACTATCTTAATTTCTAAAAAATATTTTAATTATATATTTTTAATTAATTTTTTTATTGTGGGTTTTCGTTCACTTATTAAATAGTTAAATTAACCTCATAAAATATATCATTTCTTTTCTATAAAGACATTTTCCGATTGGTTATAAGAGTTTCTTTACTACTTTATGCTTCTTTTCTTTTTGGTCAATGTTAGGATATTTCATTTGATTAACCTTTATCGGGAAGTACAAAATCACTGCAATTATTATTATAATATACTTTTGGTAAGAAATTCATCTCTACGTTATCATACAAAGAATTGTTCGAATTGGGAAATTCATAAAATATATTAATATGAATAACAATTAAACATAAACTATTTGATACTTCTCACCTTTGCAATAAGAGGAGTCAATGTCAGACAGAGAATAAAAGAAAAAAAACATATATATGAAGATCCAAGTGTAATTCCAACTATACATTTTTTTAACTCTACATTGTGTTACAAAGTCATTAATACACAGGGAAGCAATTGTAGATATATTTCAGCCTTCATATTATAGCAACTAGCAAATATAGGTCTAATACATCGACTTATTTTTTAACTTGATCTCAATTGATTTTCAACTTTTAATATGCATAAATAAACACACACGTCTTACATGATATAATACAAATAAATATGAGTATATCTCATGCGAATGATCATATAAAATGCATGTTTAAATTATACACATCAAAAATTAAAAAATCATCAGTTGAAGTTAAATTAAATGGTTCGATTTCGAATCAATGATTCGATTGGGAATGATTATTGTAGAATTTAGTTAAGAAACGGCGGGTCGGCGAAAAATGGAACTCCTTAAAATTTAATCACTAAAATAAATACTACTCCTACTGTGCGGGGAGAGGCCACTATATAAATGGTCATTTTCCCCCGACGGATTCATCATTTTTCATCTTCTCTTCTTCTTCTTCCGTGTTTTTGTGCTGTTCATCCAAAGGAGGATCCGATCTCTCTGTCAGGTCTCGTTCATCAATTTCATCAATGTTTTTGTTTTTTGTTAAGCATAATTAGATCAATTTTTTTTTCTGTTGTATGTGTTATGGATCTCAGAAATTTTGAATTACAGGAGTCGCTATGGCTTCCAAGCGGATCTTGAAGGAGCTCAAAGATCTTCAAAAGGATCCTCCTACTTCTTGTAGTGCTGGTAAAAAACTCAATTCTCTTGCTACATTTTTTTTGTGCATTTATACATCCACGCAATTTAATTTGTTTTCCACTTGCTTTTGTTTGAAATTTTGTTTGCCAAACAAATCTGTTACAGTATTTGAATTGTTGGATGTATGATCTGATCGTCAAATCTGTTATTTGAATTGTTGGATGTATGATCTGATCGTCAAATCTGTTATTTGAATTGTTGGATGTATGATCTGATCTTTGAGGAGATCATTATTGAGATTTGGCTGTAGGCCATTTTTTGATCTCGTAGTCTGAAAACGTAGTTCATTTTGTTACCACTGATCTGGCTGCCACAAAATTCTTATATTTTTTTGCATCAATGTTTTGTTTTTGGCGTTATTCCGGTTTGTTAGTTTGATTCATTAACTCTAAACATGTCAATGGCTGAATATTCTGTGCACTTGAATGGAAGTTATGATATACGTTCTGGTTTTCGTGTGTTATTTGTATGACTGTGATTGCTTAGTAGGCTTGGCAGTGACAATTGAATTGGATATCAAGGGGACAGGAAAGTTTACGCGAGATGTGGTGCTAGAATGCATAACTCTCTGTTTGGCATTGTTCGTGCCGGGACCTTTATATGTGAAACTGCAATAATGTTATACAAATGGATTCTTGTGTATTCCTTTGTATGTGCTAGCCTATAAACGAGCCATCCTCCTCCTTCCCCTGTTAATTTAGTGGTTTCTTCTTCTCTTGAATACTTCCGATGAAACAAGTAGTCAGAGTCGATTTGGTTAGAACTAAGAACTTTTGCCTTTTGATATAAACGGTTGTGGCTTAAAATCAGATTTTTCTTTTAATAAAGACGTTGTGATAATTTTTTCTGTTCTCTGTATCAAAATATGCTTATGTCTTGTACTTCCTTATAAGAAAAAACTAGTAATTCAGTCAAGCAGGTTCTTTCCTTTGTTTATCAGTGTTTGGATTCATATGAAGCATCCAGACTAAACCCTATTAACCACTTATCTTAAAACCTCTCTAAAGGATAATTTTGTTGGGCTTGTCATTTGTATTTTGCTTTACTTACCTGCCTAAAACTGGATTTCTCAGGACCTGTTGCTGAGGACATGTTTCATTGGCAAGCAACGATCATGGGTCCTCCAGACAGTCCTTATTCTGGTGGAGTTTTCCTGGTGACAATCCATTTTCCTCCAGATTATCCATTCAAGCCACCTAAGGTGCATTGTGAGCTCTTGTCGTTCCTTAAATATCGCATTGATCATAGCTGTTGATACACATGACTTCATAGATTAGGTATGCACCCTTGACATCCTAGAATTTGCTGGTTCTAAGAGATCCCGTATATCGAATAAGTGAACCTGATTTTCAATTATTATCGATGCTACAAGACATATTTTTTTTTAGTGAATCCTTAACGTTAACACGACTGGTTAAGCTCCTTTATGTCAAATTGGGGGGATGACAGGCACGGTTCCTTAATTTTAAATTCGAAGATAGCTGAAGAAGGACTAGGCTCCTCACATTTTTTGTGGACTACCATGCTTATGTTGTTTTTAGCTGCAGTATATTGTCTTTTGAAGATCCCAATAGTTCTTGCTTGATGGGTTGATATTCACATGAAAGAACTCTTTATTTGTATCTTTTGTGTTCTTTATACCGTGATCTCTGTTGAATCGTGTTTGGTTCGATATATCATATAGAAGTCTTCTTCCTTGTGCATTTTGAGCACTTGTTACTTTATTTTTTGGTTTACTTAGACACTTGAGAGTAATCTTAGCAGCCTCAAATGAGATAAAAGTATATGATGTTAAATGTAATACTGCAGAAAGGACTGTATACTTAAGGATTGTTTGGCAAGTGAGAGAATTTTACAGCACAAAATATTTTAAGTGTAACAAGTGACAAAAGGCAATTTTAGCTGCCTTGTGCAGTTTACAATAAACAAATAAGTAAATAATGGCCAGCATGTAAAAATATTGATTTGTGATAATCCTTTAAATCTTTGAGTTAACCAAACATCAGTGTAGTTTTAAAAAGTTTCTCTAAGTTATGATAGCATCAATAAATCTGACAAAACAGGTCAAAATATCTCTCCAGATCATAAAAAGATGTTGAATAGAATAACTAAGGCAAAAGATCGAGCACTCTCCATGAGTAACAGGTCAAAATATCTCTCCAGATTATATAAAGATGTCTGTTGAATAGAATAACTAAGTCGAAAGATCAAGGGCTCTCCATGAATAGTCACAAATATCATTTTCTCCTTTGCTGTTGTGCTTGATTTGGTGACATTCTGTATTCATTTCTTTCTAATACTTTTGTCATTGATAATGAACTTGGATGAAAGACGCTCACTATTGGTGTAAATCTGGCAGGTGGCTTTCAGGACAAAAGTTTTCCACCCAAACATAAACAGCAACGGAAGCATATGCCTTGACATTTTAAAGGAGCAGTGGAGCCCTGCCCTAACAATTTCCAAGGTTCATTTCTTATTACATTTAAGCTGTTTATATTTAAAGTACTAATATTATTGTTTTAATGATATTTCTTCAAGTGTACATAATACCCTTGTACTTCAATAAATTGTTCTAAACTTATATGGGGCAATCTTGCTTCTTTATTTTCCTTTTATTTGGGAACTAATATAAAGATTGAGTTAGTTAGATCTTTGTTATAAGAAACAGAGCCTTGTGTAATGCCACTAGAAAGGCTTATTGTTTACTAGTCAGAACCATAAGATTTACTATATTTTTAAAATTTCTACATTAAAGTAATTAAAACTTATTTTGCATTTCCATATAATACCATGGGCAAATCACAATGTCTGCAAACTAGTTTATAGGAATATTCCCAGTACTAATCTATGTCGTTTATTTTAAATTTCCAGTTTGTCATGATCATAGATCAGAGTTTAAGACGTATAGTAGACTACAAGTACTTAGATTCTTGGCATCTTGGGTCTGGATTTCCTCTTTAAGTTATGCCATTAGAGTACCTATTCTAATATCTTTCTCATCCACTCAATGTATGCCTCTGACCATCTATCTTAAGATAAAAATGCTCTCATTGACTCCACATAACGGAGTTTTTTCAACTAATGGGAATCCTCCAGCCAGTTTACCTTTTTCACTTCTGGTGCATGTTAAAAGGAGGGGGGACTTTGAAAGTCAGACAACTCAAAAGCTCTCTTAGGATGATCTGCCACTAAATTTGCTTCTCGAGGATGTGTTGCATTATTGAAACTTTAAAATTCTGCCGAGCAATAAAAAAAGCAGTGTGTGACCATGGATTCTTCTGCTCTGTCTCTCCACTTATTTGTTGATAACTTTTTGTTTCAATACTCAGGTGTTGCTTTCGATATGTTCACTTCTGACGGACCCTAATCCTGATGATCCTTTGGTCCCGGAGATTGCACACATGTACAAGACAGACCGGAACAAGTACGAGAGTACTGCGAGGAGCTGGACCCAGAAATATGCCATGGGCTAAATGCACATTGGTATTTGTGGGATCAGGACATTGTACTTTCAGACACTTTGTTATTTACATTGAATATATTAATGAGTTCATCTGTTCTTTGAGGGGAGGAAAATGAAGGATGCTGCTCTTTAATAGTTGTATGAACAATTTGATCTTTGAAAGAAACCAATGAATTAACCTTTTCTTATATTTGCAGACCATTTGTTTCGACAAGCTAATATAGACATGAATATTTACATCTCCTTGCATGCTTTAGCTATGCTGTAGCTGAATTGGATGAAACGCGGGATAAGCATTGGAGCCCTTCAATTCCCAACATCCCGTGTTGATTGTTGGAATTGAAGGGTCCAACCAAGCTATAAGTTTGGCTTTGCCAAACAAGCTATTAGTTCCATTTCTCAACTTCATATTAACTTTATACTTGGCACAACAAACCCAAGAATGCTAACCATAAGGCATAAGCATTCAACGTCAACCTTGAATGCCGACATAGATGGTGTACATTTCTGGGCAGGCGACTCGTCCTTCATGCTTGGATGAGGTAGAATAATGGTGTTCGGATTAATTTGTACATAATTTAATTATTTTAGGTATTTATTATTTTTTCACTAGCATAAATATGGGGCAATTACACAGGTGAATGGAAGTATATTTGAACCTCTAAAATCATTGTTAAACATTTGGCGTAAAGCTTAGAGTTAACTGTACTATGAAACCGTGTATTGTAGATTGTCCAGATATCAGCCCAATAACAGAATCAGAAAAGCAGACGAGAAACTACACCCGATGAACCTAGAAAAGGGTCAATTGCACTTTTGCCCTTTATTTCGTGGTACATTTTTTAAATTTTGTCTTTCCTAATAAATAATTTATTTTACGAGAAATAAATTTATATTTTCGTATTATAATATTTTTTAAGTTTTATCCTGATATGACTTTAATTTCTAAAAAACTTATATCTCATGAATCGATTACTAAAAGGTAAAAATTATGACAAGAAAACCGTCCAATTTTATGACTAGCTAATATAATGTTAATAATCCCAAAATAGTACTCTATATATCAGTTCTGATAGCCTGATCTAAACAAGAAAGGTGGTCCATTTTAGCTTTGGAATCAGAAACGGCAAAAGGGCTCGGTGACTCATGTGACATGTTGTCTTCATTGACAGTGACAAAATTAGAAATTTCATTAAGAATGTTTTATATAGGGAAACTTTCAAAAACAACAAATATCAGTATAATTTTTTACGAAGGTTGTCCAACTGATCACCCTTCACTCCATGTGACTACACAATTATAATCACTGGTTAATATATGCTATTATTAAATATTTATGTTATACTGATCAAAAAATAATATTCAATTATTAAATATTCAAGGAGATGTACAAAAATAGCAGATAGAAAGCACATAAAACCTTGTAACTACAGTAAAACCTCTATAAATTAATATGGGTAGGATCATGAAATTTTATTATTATATATACATATTATTTAATCGATAAATTAATATTTATTAATTAAAAAAATGGTTTGAGATTTGATGAAGGTTAATTTTGATTATATCAAAATTATTGTATCTTACTAATTTATGTATCATATTTATTGATTTCACATAAAAAAATATTATACATAAAGTACAACGAATACATCAAAATCATTGTATCTTTCAAATTTATGTATCATATTTATTGAATTGTTGCTATGGTGCAAACAAAAGAGCATGGATGACAAATGTGTTTTTTGATGAATATATTCGTTGGTTTGACCACAAAATGCATGGTAGACAAGTTTTGCTTATGGTAGATAATTGTTCAGCCCATAATAGAAATATTGAAGGACTACAAAATGTTGAATTATTTTTCTTGCCACCCAACATGACATCCAAAATTCAACCTTGTGATGATGGGATGAGTCCGGAACCTAAATAAGCCACAAAAAGATAAAAGTAACCAAAATAAGCCACTATAGTAAATAACTAAAATAAGCTTAGTGGAAGAAAAAATTTCGTTTTATGCAATATTCCAAACATTTTCCGTTAGTCTCATAACGTATATATTTTAATATATAACGAAACTATTTTTTACACCTTGTAAAATAGAACTATTTTTTACACTTTATAAAGTGGAAGTTTTTCTTACACTTTATAAAGTGGAAGTTTTTCTTACACTTTATAAAGTGGAAGAAAATATTACACTTTAAGAAAAGTTACTTTACCTTTTCACTTTCGTGGTTCACTTTCATCTTCCAAACGATTTTTCACTTTGAAGATGTTAATTTGATGGTCCCAATCCGACAACTGAAGCGACTCCACACTAAAAAATTAAAATCGTGAAAGATTGGAATAGCACAACCCGACAACACAACAATCCGACGCTACAAATTTTATAAATTAGGTACTTTTTTTTCCATCTCATATTCATTACTTTGAAATGATGTTGTAATTTGTTCAAAATTTCAGCAAGTCTTATACAATGTGCATTCAATTACTAAATATTGAGTTAGAAAAAAGAGTCTTTAATTCAAAAGAAACAAAAGGAATTACACTGTTGGATTGGTATTGCAAAAATAGTGTTTCACCACTGCTGAATTACACCTTTCCATCTCATTTTTTTTTTTAAATATTTAATGATTGAGAGTCCTTACGGTTAAATTGTGGTGGATCCATCCTCTCATTTCTGGCTTGACAATTTCGTTAAATTGTACGGTGGATTCATCCTCTTATTTTTACGGTTAAATTGAGAGTCTTGTGTGATATTTTTTCTATATGTGTAAAAAAGAATAAATATTTGCCTCATGCAATTAACTTACTTAAATAAAAAATCAAGTGTTGGATATACCAATATTCATCTGCATCAAAAGTAGGCAAGACATGCAAATTTGAGGATGTCCCAACATTTTTCGTCATTTCAAAGTGTGAGGACTGACCAAAATAATTATCTAGTCCATAACTTGGAGCAATATTCCTCTATCTCTTGCTGAGTTAAACCGCTACAAAATATATAATAATAATAAATCATATAAATTAATAAATAATTGACAAAATCAACAAATAATAACCGAAATATAATTATTGAGCATTACCGGTCACTTTAATTGATAGTTTCGTTCAAATCAAAATCATATCGACCGGTAAGAATATTTTGATAATGAGACATGTTAGGAAAATCAGTTGATTGAGTTATCGGAAATCCATCAACGCTATTACGATTTTCTAATCGGGAATGGACATCAACCGATAAAGGAGAACGTTGTTGACTAGTCTTAGGCTCCTTCCTAACATAGAATTCAAGTATTGTTAACTTGATTTGATCTATATAGTCATTTGGAACCCTCAAAAAGTCGGTCAACGATTCATCATTATAAATAATACACTCTCCAAAATTTACTTGTCTTTGTGATAAAAATGAAGTAGAATATTTTTTTACTATAATCAAATTATAATCAGTACTATTTATACCCATTCTTTTATAAATTGATGAAAGAAATGTATGATATCGGACATTAATGAAATATTTAACATTGTGTTTTGGAGGACAAATATAATAAACAATATTTCCGGATTGGGACCATCAAATTAACATCTTCGAAGTGAAAAATCGTTTGGATGAAAGTGAAGAAGAAAGTGAAAAGGTAAAGTAACTTTTCTTAAAGTGTAAAAAATATTTCCATTACATTAAAATATACATGTTATGAGACTAACGAAAAATGTTTGGAATATTGCATAAAACAAAAAAATTTCTTCCACTAAGCCTATTTTAGTTACTTACTAGAATAGTGGCTTATTTTGGTCACTTTTATTTTTTTGTGGCTTATTTAGGTTCCGAAATAAGAGCTTTCAAGATGTATTATCGTAAGAGAATCTATCGTAGGATATTAGAAGCTATGAAGTGGGACAAACTGATCCAACAAAAAATAATATTTTGGATGCTATCAATTTTGCAATCCCTGCTTGGACAACAAATGTTTAGCAAGAGACAATAACAAATAGTTTTCGACACTGTAAAATTCGTTCAGGGGATGCAATCTCAAAGAATTTGAATGAACCCACTTGTGAAAACGTCATTCATGAACTTGAAGTCATGATAAATGATCTCGGCTAGCACATAAAATGGATGTCAATAACCTGTTGGATTATCCGGGTGAAAGTGATACATGTTCAGAGGTCCAGAGCTTAGAAGAAATTGTGGATACCATCGGAAAAAGCAATGTTGATGATGAAGTTGAATATGACATTATACCTTTGGAACCAGTTACGATTAAGGAAGCACTTATCGCATCTAGAACGCTTCACAATTTTATGGTGCAATTCGAAAAGACAATACCAGAGCTCTTGGATGCAATAAGAAAAGTTAGAGATGACCTTCAACTAAATTTAAATTTTAAGAAAAAACAAAACACAATAGAATCATATCTCACTAAATTGTCTTAGATATATTTGTACTTTTAAAGAATTATTAATTTATGATATTAATGGGACCATATATTTATATAGAGGTCATCTGAAAATATATTATCATATTATCTTATCGAAATTGGTGATTTTTTTCATTGGCTCAAGTCGAAACCAGAGGAAAATATTACTTTCGAGAGATTATTAATTTACCGAATATTAATTTATAAAGGTTTTACTGTATATTTAATTGAGTAACATAATTCTATCAAGGGTCGTGCACACTAGTGTGAGGGGGGGGGGGGAACAGTAAGTCATGGTCTCTGAAAATCAGGTTCTATAGAAACCTAACTCCCACAATAATTTCTTTTAAAAATAGTTAGAAAACATTGATCCTTTCCCCAATCAGTTCAATTGAATTAAAAAAATTATCCTACTTTAATGTAATAAATTAAAACTTTTTATGATATATAAATTATTAAATCCTCTTGATAAAGGAAAATGGGGTTCAGAAATTAAAATCTTAAGTATAATGTTATGATATTCTTTTAATCCCTCGTATAAATAACTAGCTTTGCCACATAATGCATCGATGTCTAGAAAAAGAAAAAGACAAAAAATTGTATATTGTATGTACTTGAATCTCAAGAATTTGTGATTCAGGTGAAGATGGAAATTCAGATAAATTTCCTTAACTATAAAATTATATTGTATGTATATTATCAAAATTATATATATATATTCTCACTAAATTCTTCATGTATTAACTTTTTATTATATTTTAAATGAAAATTTTGACTCGAACTAATTATATTATTCTATTTTCAAGACAAGGCTGAGATGGATAAGATGACTCCTACATCCATATTGCAATTATTTCTTAGTGCGTGTTCCCCTTAATTATTTCCTATTAATCTCCTAAGAGTACTTTATAATATATGAATTATTATCATACTTCTATATCTCTTTATTTCTCAATGGGATATCATTATAAAGTTCTTAACTTAATCTTCCATCATATTTTCTACTACCCTGATTAAATAAGATATTTTTGGCTAAAGTATATTAAAGTTTATTCATATTAATATGACATTTTTATGTTTTATATTTCCGAAAATTTACATATTCTAGATACCTTTATGAGTTCTTATTTGTTAAAAAAATTCAAAAAATTATAATTGGACATTTGGATTATATTACAATGAGAAACAGTTTAGATATATCATTATACGTTGTGAAAAAGATATAATTTTTTATACTCTATTTAAAGTTTGATTCATTCATATTTTTCGTCTTTATAATTTTTGTTTGAAATTATATCCCCTTAATCACTAACGAACCAATATTATACAGGAAAAATGAAGATTTACTGAGTATCTGATTAACAAAAAACCCAGACAATAAGGAGTTGGATTAGCTGGTAAACACTGGAATCAAGGGCATCTAGTGTTTGATGACACCATTAATTTAGTCTATTATTTACATAATTATGTATATGACTCAATGATTAATTAATAACAATCTACGAAATATCCTCGAATGATATTTATTTCTTTGAGAAGAAAAAATCAACGCTCTCCATTTTACTATCGTTTTCCCAAATTATCTGTTCGTGTTTCTCTTTTATACATAGCTTTAAAAAATATTAATCACAAAGAGTTTTACAGTCTTACTCTTATTTATGTCTTAAGATATAAGATTTCTTCATTGAATACTTACTTTATTTATGTTATATCATTCTATTTATATAATGAGAAGATTAATTTTATTTAAAAAATTAAAAATTAATAAATACTTTAAAATAATTATTTTTAAGAATGATGCGATAGATAATTTTAGACGGAAGGAATAATTTAATTTTGTACAAATATGTGTTATAATCTCGAACGTAGAATCGAGGTGTGGTGTTGTTGAAATTCAGTGAGTTTCCGTTTTCTTTGCTTCTTTGATTTGATTTCACTTGGCTCAATAAGGGTCCAAACTCCAACATAAAAAGCTTTTATATAGGATTTGCAAACCTTATTTTATGATTAAATTTGAGTTATCTAATTATTACTTTCTCCGTCTAATAATAATTGTTCATTATATTAAAAATAGTTGTCTAATAATATGTGTTTAATTTAAAATATCAAGAGATAATTTATTTTTTGTGTCTATTTTACCCTTGTTATTAATTAATATTATTTACATCTAACACATTTCTCAAAACATTAAATTTGATAAAGTCAAAGAATAATATAGTATCCCTATTATTTATTATTTCTTAAGGAGTGTGTCAAGTCAATAGTGAATAACTATTGTTGGACGAGAATGTATTTTTTCCTTTTCTTTCCAAAATAACATCATAGTCTGATTAGA
The DNA here is from genome assembly GCA_029582685.1 of Solanum piurae. Taxonomy (NCBI): domain Eukaryota; kingdom Viridiplantae; phylum Streptophyta; class Magnoliopsida; order Solanales; family Solanaceae; genus Solanum; species Solanum piurae. The sequence goes on from JAJOOO010031854.1 coordinate 15,041, forward strand.
ACAATAGATAAAATTAGCTGTCACGATCCAAACCGTCGTGATTGGCACCGACACTAACCATCCGGTGGGAGAACCACTACTACAACCCAAACTAAGCAACTAAACCAAAACTAAGGCAATTAAGTTACGGAAGCAAGTTAATTAACTAAAAAATGCAGAAATTTAATACCTACCACCTGAAAGTCAATGTATCAAAACATCTAACAAATGATCCAAGTCTAAACAAGAAGGGATACATCCCCAAACTAATGAACTAATCCCATGGCATCCCGGAAGAATTGGCTCACCCTTAAATTCGAAGCGACGATCACTGAT
>JAJOOO010031855.1:0-15265 GCA_029582685.1 Solanum piurae
TGAGACAAACTTGGATTGAGTGTTGAGCTCTACTGCTCTAAATCTATTGTTGGAGCATGATTTAGCAGAAAAGTAATCAAGTAACTGACTCTTGTGTTAGGCAGTGAGACAAACTTGGATTGAGTGTTGAGCTCTACTGCTCTAAATCTATTGTTGGAGCATGATTTAGCAGAAAAGTAATCAAGTAACTGACTCTTGTGTTCTGATTCTACAGGATATATTAACGATGAAAGGTGGTGCTGTACAAAACTCGCCCCAAGAGAAATCCTTGCCTGAGCCAAGCCCATGGTCTCCGGTATGTCACTATCTATACATGCTTCTTTTCTTGTTTGAGGTAGCCTATGCCATATCTAAATGTATGTCACAAGTTAAAATGAGAGTGCATTCAACTTTATTCTTACTTATTATAGTTAAACAGGTTCGATGGCATATGCTACCAATTAAGTGAGAATTGATTCACTTTTGGTTAGGCTACTTACAATATACTCTATGTGGTTTGGCCCTTCCGAAAACCTCATGCTTAACTGGAGCTTAGTGTACCATTTTGTTCCACATAGATACATTTTGGTACTTTCTTAGAGGGGTTTTTACCTCACTTTTCTCTTTAACTAGAATTCTTGATCAAAAAGTGATGAATAATGAAGTGGAAAATAGCGTGCTGTTGCATATAATATATTTATATTGACTGGTTCTGCTGATTTCATATTAGTTTCTTAAACTTGTAATCTTTCTTTGACTTGCAGGTGAAGAAGAAAAACAATCAACTTGGACCTTATGACTGTACAAAGTTCCACCACAATGGGCCTCCTGAGTCCTGATTCGTATTGACTAAACTTGGTCTCTTTCAAATTCTTTTATTCACCACCTAACATGTTCCTGGTGTAGACTAGATTGACACTGCTTTGCTAGAAAAGCTGCTAACTGATACATTTCTCCATAGACACACGATTTATCCTTTTTATATGTAATTTTTTTACATCCACTTTAAAGGATTCCTTTTTTTCCCCTTTCATGTAAAGAGCAATATCTCATTCATGGAAACTTGTATCTTTATTCCAAACAGTAAGCGAAGCCTGGAAATCTCTTGCGGAACTTATGGTATCCATGCTTCTTGAATTGTATTAGTAAGTAGAATTTGCCATTCACTGGGTGCGTCGGTTGGTTTTCATCTATATTCTTATACTTGTGGAAGGAGGTAAACGCAAGGTAACACATGAATTTTGCTGATCCCAAGAAACAACAGAGCCAGTAGACGGTATCCATTCTTCCATCATTGATATTGTCTGGCAACCAAGCTGTCGTTCTCTGAACTGGATCACAGTAAAAATCAAATCTATACATACATAATTATCAATTTATCATACATATCTGTAAAAATCTAACTTCACCACATACTGGAAGAGTACACTAGTCATTTCACATTTTTATAGAAAAACAAACCAAACTTCAGTAGCATTTACTGTCAAGCAACTTTAGCTTAGAGAAAAAATATGAGACTGTATAGCATTTGCAGTTAAGGAAATACATCTCTGACAGTTGACTTGCTTCCAGAAATTAAAAGAAAAACAAAGCAGCATATAGAGCTCAAACATTTAAAAAGTTCAGTGTCAATTGCTTTGTTCCAACCTGAAATAATAATATGTACTGTAATTCCAAAATCAGAAAGGGAAAAAAGAATATCACACAAATATGAATTAGCATTTTGTAAAGTACAATGTGTATCTTTCTGCATTTTGATCAGCATGAGTAGGCTATCAATGTCAGCATTTCCGTCAGCCTGTTGATCTACATCTTCATTCTTTTCATTGGCCGCGATCCATCTCGATCATTATTCATTAGCGGTTTCATCTCGATCATGATTCTGTTCTTTGCATCTCTATCTTGATCAGCATTAGCGCCTGCATCTTGATCAGCATTAGCGCCTACATCTTGAACATGATCCTGTCGATTTGCACCTCCAAAGAGAGAATCATGCAACGTTACACGACTCTTGTACATGAGCATGTCCCTGCCACACTTGAATTAACACCTTCCACAAAATATATATAGATATTTTCAATTTGCAAATTCATAATTTGAAACTTATAATCTCATAAAGAATCTTCCTCCTTGGACGGTAGGGTGGCTTCCCTCTGAAATAAAATCATAAACTCTGTAAAAAACAGAACAACAAAATCGTCTTGTTATCATGAAAACGAAATGATCTTTAATATTAGTATCTTACAAGTCTCCACCCGAGCAGCATATTACATTGGGTACAGTAAATATTGAGTCTAGTTAGGGTATTTCCATCTTCTTGTAGATGAAATTTCGGTTGGTCTAGTATAACAACATTAAACCATACACAGACCTCAGAAAAAAGCTTAATCAAATCACAATATTTCCGAATTATCGAAATCATGAGACTTACACTCTCTTAAAGTAGCCTCCATAATCTAAGTCCTGCACCTGGACAAGAAAATGAACATAATAAGTTGTTCTGTTCATAAGTCAAGAAAAGGCAACAGTACAAAATGATGCAGAGAGAATCGTGCAATTCGAGCTTCACAATTACTGCAATAGATGTAATCACGATGACCGAAAACTAGTGGATCATATACAGAATCTTCTTGCATTGTATCAAATTTGTGTTTCTTCAACTAAGAACAAAGTGGAATTATCAATGGAAAAAAAACTTAACTGATTGTGAATGTAACAAGAACAGAGCTAATGGAAAATGAGAATTCAACAAAGTAAGATAAAAATTGAAATTAATGGGATTGAGTATAGAAAAGTGAGTTATTGATTCTTGAATCCAAATTGACCAAGAGCTTTGTGTTGACAGTTAATTCAAAAAAGGAGGGAAATTCAACTCTCTCTTTTTTCTTGACAGGATTTTACAATTTACCCCTAAAAACTTGTCATATTGACATTCATATGCACCGACTTAAAAAATAAAATACCTTATGTTTTATTTTCTTTTGCTAATGACAAATACAGTTATGTTTCAATAATGCTACCGTGGGATGATTTTGATCTCAAAAATCAGAAACAGATTGGGAGACGGGAGTTGTGTATTATTGTATTTATGTATGAACCCATTACGAATTCAGTTTAATTTAATAATTTATTTGTTTTGAGAAATTCATTGAATATGTACAAGTTATTAAATTAGAACACAATAGACAAAAATTCTGAATACATAAACTTTAAATTCAGACTCAATCCCTAATCATAAGTTCATCGAAAAAAGGTAAAAAATCAGAGTAATGTGTCGAAATTGGTACCTACTGGTCCGCAATTGCCCTTAATATCAATTTTTGAGTTAAAAATGTCTCTCCTTCCATTTATTAAAACACGATTTCTCTTTACGGTTTAAAATGTCCTTTCTAACAAAATTATAAAGTGTGGTTTCAATTAACTATGTAGATCCCTACTTATTGTTTTTGCCTGTCTACTTGCCGATTTGCTATCTCACAAAAAACAAACAGACAGTGAGTGGGCTGTGATAATATAAACAGTTAATCTCCAAAAACTTTTGCTCAAAAATTCACCTCCCAAATATACCGGGGAACAAAAAGGATGATTTGTGCTAAAGCATATCATCATTTATTTGTCTCTTTTTTGGGGGAACAGAATGAACTGTTACCCTAAATGCATTGGCCTGTACATTAACTAATGGGGAAATAAACATGTTTGTCTCTTGCTAAAAGTCAACAAATAAAAAGCCAAAAAAAGAAAAACAATGTCAGCAATTTTATCTTTTTATCTTGAAAAAAAGCCATGAATTGAGATTCATTGCTTGTTCAATGTTTACATAATGAATCCAGGACTATTTCATTTGGACTAATTTCCATCTATTTTGTCGATAGAATCATTCACTTCCTTGTCAACATTTTTATACCCGTACAATGAAGCACATACAACATAATACACAAAGTTCAAAGCTCCTAATACACTAATCACCCAGAAAACATTATCCAACCTACCATTATTTATATTCTCAGGTAACCATCCTGTCACTCTTTGAACCAAATCCATCACCCCATTCCCTAGATAAAATGCCACTCCCATAAAAACCGCCACAACCGCGGTAGACGTGCTTTTCAACGACCCTGGAAATTCTTGGTAATAAAATCCGACGTATCCTGGAGAATGAAAAGCTAGCCCGATGCCTGAAATAGCTAGCTGTGGTGCCAGCCAGAAGACTGACATTGGCACCACAACACTATTTTGGTGGTGGGATTTGTCCAAATTTATCCTCTTTGACTCTACCAGGGCGGATAGGACCATGCTGACGACCGTCAGCACGTGTCCTATCCCAACCCTTTGGAGAGGTGTCAGAGAAATACGGATGCGTTTAGTCAACAAGGGGGATACGACTCGGTCCATGAATATAATTGTTATGCACGTGGAGATCATCGTGAAGACTATAACAGAACCAGCAGGGATTTTGAAATTCGATCCTAAATGCCGGTCCATTTTCAGGGCCTGGAGGATTGCTAAACTGGTTTGTATGACTAGTGGGGTGCATAGAAGCAAACCAGTAGTCCATATTGGAAAAAGCTTTATCAGGATTTTGAGATCTTCTATTTGTTGCACTGTACATAGTCTCCATGGCTCAGCAGCAACTCTGTCCGGTTTCTTATCTCCTTCTGTGATCAAAGCTGCTCTGTTCAGGAACCTATATAAACACACAACACATTCATTTTTCGACGTTTGGAAGTGATTTTCACTTAGTATATTAAGAGCCAGGACTATAAATCACCAGGAATTAGACGGTCTCTAATCAACTAATCCTATTTAATGAGGAATTAACAAAAAAAATTATTAGCTCACAGGCTATTTAGCGATGGCATTTAAAAATTTTGATAAAGGAATTCAAGAAAATGCAAAGAGGGAATCCTAGTAATTCAGTTGGTTGGCTATCTGAACTTTCACCTAGTTCGATTCGATTCCCCGCCTTGTAATGCCCTCCCTCATTTCCCCTGCTACTAAAAACTATTTATACTTTGAACCGTTATTTAGTGTAGGGAGAGTGTTGTTATACCTGAAGAATTTGCTAGGATTTGTGAGGTCATGAGCAGTTGTTGCACTGTCCTGTTTTGTCATGCCATGATAATAATCTTCACCTCCTAATGACAATGGTTCTCTATGCTTCCTAATAGCAGCAACAGCAACTCGAACCAAATTCATGAAAGGGCTTTCTTGTTGTGCCTCAATATGGCGATAGAAACAGCGTCCAGACAAGAAAATAGCCAACCCAAGGATGTTGAAGGCGACACAGATGGTGAACCCAAGTACCCAACTTACATTGTCCTCAATATACAAAAGGACTGTGCTACCAATGACATTAGATGTATAGAGCGCAAAAGTATACCAATTGAAGAAAATAGCTTGATGATTTGGCTTATGAAATTGATTCGCTCCCATTGATCCAATGGTGAAACGTGTTCCTCCGTTTCCCAAATATGCTAGAGCTAAAGCTGCATATAGGATTGTAAGATGGAATGTTGATGCATTTCTGCATTCATTTGAACCATCAAAGCATTTTGGAGGTCTCAATGTGTCAATGACTGCTGTGAAGGTGAGAAGCAAAGCTCCCTACAAGCCAATTTGAGAAAACAAAACAGTACGGTACATTAGATTAGTTTAATTTCTATGCATGATCAGGCTCTCTAAAGATAACTACTACAAGTAACGGCTTATAATAGATATATGTAGAAAAACATAGCAAACAACATGTTCTGACAAGCTATATTTTGTATAACGACTACGATATAGCTAATTCCTGAGTAATAAAGCGAACAACCTGCTACGACCCGCTAAATTCTACTCATTAAAAGTTGTCGATTTGAGCATGTTATACACAGTTCTATGAAATTAATGCAGAAGATATTTTGCAGATCCGTGACTGAAAAGAGGCAGTTCAGTGCATTAAAACTTTTGCTATGTCCATTCTTTCAGTATAGTAACTAGTAAGCCATATCTCTATGTAGTCCGGGGCGGAGGGGTTCATCCAAACCTCTGAGGTGGAAATTGTACTATTATATGATTAACATTGTTTTTATGTATAGCTATGAGATGTTGTATGTTTATTTCTTAGTATTTTGAACCGTCTTACTAGAAATTCTGCTACGCCACTGCATGTAGTAACATGACTTAACCGAAACCAATGTTTCTTTGCACCTATAGAAGAACTACTGTTCACAAAATTTGACGGGTATAAAAGTTAAAACTATGAGACAATATTTGGTTCAATTTGTTCCAACTCAACTCACCACAGGTAAAATTCCAACTATCGAATTAATAATTCCTTAATTTATTAATTCAACTTATTTTAATTCGATTCGATATGCTATTTGAACTCTCATTTTGAGACGGACTAAAAGTTCAACTCCAAGCTAGTGCATATTATGTCCTACAGGAGAAATATTATTATTGTGGTAGTACTAATTTGTCATATATTTATTATTAAAGATAGGTGCTTGAATAATATTGGTCGTGAAATCATTTTTCTGTTGAATTTTGTGTCAGTTTTTGTTGTAACAAATTGCTCTACTCCATATATATATATATACACATCAACATGGATATTGTGCTACTCATGTAGGGCCAGCCCTCATCTAAGCAAAAAAAAAGATGGATAACTCTGTTGGAAAGCATTATTATTATTAATTAATAATAAGTGAGAAATACTCTAACTTACATAGCAATGGCCTAAAAAGCCGCAATCAAAGGAAGTATGAGTCAGAGAAAAATAAATGATGACGTGGCGCATGTTGAGTGAAAAGAGGCTACTCCAGACTGTCTCTTTCTAATGAATATGTGGTGCAAAAATAATTTAAAATTCCACCAGGAACTTAAGTTTATCTACAATATCATTATTTAAAAATTTAAATAGAATATTACATCTCTATGAGCTTTTTTTTCTGAATAAATGTGAATCAATATGAGTAAATGTTATTAAATATATGTCAAATAAAAAATATGTTAATTTTTTTAGATTTACTAAAAAAAATGTATATAAAAAATTCAAATTATATGTAATGTATTCCGATTAACTGTCTGAATACATGTTAAATTGCTTCTATCAAAAAGTTTTAACTCTGAAAAAATTTGTGAATCTTCACAAATAACCATTACGGAAATGAGTTAATAGCCTAAAATATATATCTTTTAAATTATATATCAATATTAATTAAAAGATATATGAAGTTTTACGAATTATTAATTTAATTTAAAGATATAATAAATGATAAATTTGTCTATGTTATGGTGTTACATTTGAGAACATTGGCGATTTCTTTTTAATAACTTGGTAAAAATACATTACATATATTCAAATATTCCAATCAAAACATATTATAATTCAAATTATTTCAACAAATTTTACTCAAAAACTTTATGAATTGTCCACATTTGCGGCTTATAAGTAAACAACTAACGTTAGCAATATAATGATGAGATAATAATGGCTTTCTCTTACACTCCTTTTGGCATCAAAGCTACCACACGATTATTATTTTTTTAAAAAGAATTTAATTTTAATTTGCAATAATAGATTAGTTTTTTCCTTCGTTTTTATTTTAACTATTTTCTTTTAAAAACATATGAATTATTATAATTTATTTTATTTGTATCTCTTAAATTATGTGTCTTAAGACTCTAATCAAATCCTACTACCTAAATTACGAATTAATTTACTTATAATCACCTTAATAAATATACCTAACTGTATAACAAATATTTACACAGCCGATGCATATATAACTAAATAAAATCCCCAAAACTAGTATTCCTTCTGTCCCACCGCTGTCCCAATATACGTAACATCTTTTTTTAATTTGTTCAATTTTTTTAAAAAAAGAACTCCTTTTTATAATTAAAAAAAAAAAATCTAAAAAAATTGTTAATAAATAATTTATAATTATATATAAAAAATTTAAATCACAAATTTAAAAAATATTACTTTTTTTCTTAAATCTAATATCACGTCTCTGTCAACTAAATTGAAACGGTGAAAATAGTAAAATTCAAAATCAATAAGCCAAAACGATCATAACATAAGATAGAAGCTACCTATTTCTTGGGAAATGAAATGACAAATACTTCATCGTTTCACCTTCCGTTTTACAAAAAATATACTTTTTCACATATTAGTAAAATATATATCGTTGAAATTTAAAAGCTATCTTTTTAAAAAAATAAAATCATATTAAATTAAAATAATTCAAAGCAAATTGAAACAATTTCACAAAAAATAAAAAATGAGGAGAAAGTAGTTACCAGCAAAGAGATGAAAGAAGAAATCCATATGACGGAGAAACAGCCCAGAAAAGAATCAGCCACCACAGCCCCCAAAATAGGAAAAATAGTGCTGCACCCATTAGCCATGTTGTACACTTTAGCAGCACTCACACTATTCATGTTGAATTCTTCTATCAAATACACTATCAAGTTGTTATTCCATCCTGCTGCTGCCAATGATAATCCTGCCATACTCCCTAATTAAATTTCAACATTTTTATCAGTGCGCAGAATCAGAATTTTCACTATACATATAATAATAATAATGATTTAAATATAAAAAAATAAACACAAAAAAGAGGTATATACAATATAATTTTCATTCAGATAGATGAGGGAAGAAAGAAGACCTATGATGAAGGGAAATGAAATCCAACCGCCATTGTTGTTGGTGTTGGTAGAAGAGTGGAGATGATTTGGTGGTGCTTCATCTACAAACGTCTGGACTGATTTCTCCATTGCTGCATTAATTATTAACTCAGCTACCTCTTTATATATCCTCTCTTTTTAGTTTCTCTAGGACAACTTGGATATATACTAGTAGTACTAATATATATGCCTTTTTTTTTATTTGTGTTGTGCTTGTTGCCTTGGGATATATAGTAGCAAAATTAATAATAGTAGTGTATTCTGTTTCCAAAGTTTGGGGTAAATTAAATTTTATAAGTTGAATACACTATCTTATAACTATTTCTTTTGGATGCATACGACAAAAGATGCCACTATATATGTTTAATTTCCTCCTTCCTGTCAAATAAGTAGTATTTGTATTTTAACTGTTAAATAAAAAGAGGAAAGTGTATCTTTTATATTTGGTAAGTTTTAAAATTTTAATATTTAGTCAAAAAGTTTAAGATTACAAACATAAAAAATTATTTTATTTTATTTTAGATTCAAAAAATCTCTCTTTTTATTTTAAACTTAATATCTAATTAATTAAATTAAGATATTTAAATGGTGACAAAAAATATTTTTAAAAGTTGAATATAATTTCGTATGTAAGTTTTACCAACTTCCTATAAAAAGAATTGAACTTACAGATAAAGTCACTCAATTATTCTGTACTTCATTATATTAAAATCATTAAATAGTATATTGTAAGAAAAAACTATTCAACTAAAATCTAGATACAATTTTATCTTTAAATATCTATTTAATTATTAATGGTGGAGCAAATTAAGGGCCAAAATCATAGGGATAAAGACCTACTGGCTACTAAGGTCTAAGAGTCGATTTGAATTGACTTAAAAGTTGGTCAAACATACTTTCAAGTCATTTTTAGCTTTTGAGAGAGTTGACAAAGTTTAAAATAACTTAAAATAAATTTTAAATGACTTAAACAAATATTAAAAAGTCAAAAACTACTTTTTAACTTAAAAGTTACTAAAATTTGACTTTTTAAAAATTGTTTTTTTAAAAAAAATTAAACCAAACGGGTTCTAGCATGATTCCTAAAATTTATACAAACTAAATAGGGATAGATTGTAATTTCATATTAAAACTATGTGATTTCTAAAATTTATACTAATTAGATTGATTGAAGTTGGAATTTTATTTGGACGGAATTTTGATTTTTTCATGTATTTCTCTAAAAGCCTCATAAATTTGAGAAAACTATAAAAACTTTTCCAACTCTTATATAATTTTATTGAATGAACAAATTATAGTTCATAAATAATGTAATTAGCTCTTGACATCATGTGATTTATATAAATTATACATTAAAATATCATAAAATGCGCCGAATTAATAAATCACATGTCTTTATGTTTAGTTAATAAATAAATATTTGTGATTACATTTTATAACAAACTTTTAATTACACATAATTTTACAAATTTTTATGAATTTAATAAATCAATAATAGTAGTATCTAGTTATTCCTTAACAAATTCATCCACATGAGTCATGAGTCTCTTTCAAAAATATAAATTTATGAGTTAAGTTTTAAATTTAAAAAAATTAAAATGACAATTTGAAATTTGAAATTCCATTTTTTTTTAAAAAGAATTTGAGATTAAAGTTGAAGTTGAATTTTTTAAATAACTTTTATAAATAAATGCAAATTTAAAATAGCACGAACAGTTAAGAAGAGGAATTGCAAGAGACATATTATATGGTATTTAAATAAATTAAAGCTAAATGACTTTGATTAGGAAAAAAATGTTCAGCCACGCTGTGAACAGTAGTGTTGTTACAAAAAATACTTTTGTGATTTTTTGTGAGATGCGAGTAAGGTGAGTGATTTTATATTGCAAATAGTGATTTAGTAATTTTGGTACAGTAAAATACAAATTAAATGATTAACTATAAAATGAACTTCTTGCATAACAAATAACATTGGTAATGGAATAACAGCCCTACCTTATGATTTTCCAATTTATTTTTATTTTAATTCGATCGTTTATAATTATGAGGAACGCTTCCCGAGGCAAAAATTCCTTGCTCGGCCTTCCCTGATAAAGATGGTAATTTTTAATTTGTTTTAACCAATTTTTTTTGTATATGTGCCTTTTTCAATCAGCTGCTTATTGTTAATTTCAAAACTTATGTTTAAATTAAACATCCGATAATTTATTTACGAAATTAAGTTTACCACTAAAAGAATTTTCAATATTAACATCTGGGTAGCAATAAAATAAAAAGGGTACCTTCTTTACTCCACAAATTCAACTATATAAATATATATATATCCTTTTGTAAAAACGTTTTATCGTTCTCTTTCAATGGCATAAAATCAGCAGTAGCACATTCTTTTTTCCCTCCACCAGTCGCAAATTAATTAAAATTATAATGGGACATGCTATCCGATGGATATCGCTTGATATGACATTTTGCATGCTATCGATGACAAGATGCTCCACAGTCAACCAACCGATTAATGGCAGAGTTTAAAATTTTTATAAAATTTTAAAATATAAAAAATAAATATATAAAGAAGTCAAGGAGTTTTATGAAAATTTTAATTTTAATATTGTATATATAATATAATTATTCATTTGAAGTAGATGAAACTCCTCGACTCTATTTAGCTTCGCCTTTGCAACCAATCAACTAAGTTTAGAGTCTGATCCTATGTAACAATAGTAAATTTATATAAAAATTATTCAAATCACATAAATCTACGAGCCTAATTTAAGCTTATCTTACTATAAATCCGCCCCGAAAATGTTTTGTCGTTCTCATATATGGGATAAAATCACCACTCACTAATTTCCTATTGCGGTGTGTGTGTGTAATCCGACATGTTATCTGATCTGACACTTGCACTTTTCTTTTCGGCACAAAGCAATAATCCATGTATTGAATCTACTATATATATGTATTTTGTTTTCTTAATTATTTATAAAAATTATAATCTTGCTGTGAGATATTTCATAAATAAATACATTTAAGCATTTAACTAAAAGAATTATTTTATAAATAATGAACACAGCTTTTAATTGTTAATCAATTCATCTTTATTGCAAAAAAAAAACTACTATCTTGTTGCTTGTTTCTCAATAACATTACTCAGCGTAATCTAAAGATGATAGTATGTAATGCAGATCTAATCTCTATCTTTGTCGAGGTAGAGAGGTTTTTTCTGGGCTAAATGAGTGATTCATGAGAGTGGCGTGGTTGTTTAACGAGATGGGGAATTATTAGAGGAGTTAAATGAGCATGTAGCTAGTTTGATTGTTGTGGACTTATCAGGAAAATGACAAAACAAACAATGTTTGTTGCTACAGTACATAATGAGGCACAACATACACTGACATTATCTATCTTCTATATATAGGAAAATACAGCTCTATGGGCTTACACACCACTACTGTATGCTTTGCTCGCACGTCTCCTCCATAAATCATATTTTGTATCTGAAATCATTCAAAGGGCCCTACCTTTCATAACTTATGGATTCATAAAGTATTTTGAACAGATTTCACATGGTTATTTTTTTAAAGATACAGACTGGGCAAATGTCTTAACTTATTGGAAGAATTATTTTCTCTAAAATATCGAATATATGAGCCTCTTAGACCCTAGTTTGTGGTTTAAAATATTAAATTTACGAGTAAGCATTTTGTAACTTCCTTAAATTCCGCTTCAACCGAGCATATATGTTGAAAGTATATTATAAAAATTAGTAACTTCTATGTTGAAGTCTTCCACGCCTTGAATTTGGGAGTTTTAGAACGTCCTAAAAGGTTTATATTTTGTATCATCGCCTTAATTAAGGTGCACGACTCATATATAGTTCTGGTATTTGGGCCCAATTTAGGTAAGGATTTATGAGACAAAAAGAAAAACTACATAATTAGATATATTACACTACCATATATACTACTATTATCTATACTTTTTAAATACTACGTATCTTACCATTAATTTAGAGTTTCCTACGTATCTTACACTTAGATACATGTATTTTTATTGCCAGATACACAAAATAGGGAGAGAGGCGAGTGAGATTCGTATGTATTCCAGATACATGTGAATCACACTAGATACATGTATCTGTATATATCTGGAGTGATTCACATGTACCTAGGATACCAGATCTGGGAGAGAGGCGAGCGAGATTTGTTATGTATCCCAGATATATTCGAATCCACTTGAATACAATGTATCTGGAATAAAATACACCTGAATTTAACCTCATGTAACCGAGATACATGTATCTGGACATATATGGAGTCACCAAAATTTGGTATGATACATAATATTGCAAATTAAAGTGTATCTAAGTAATTAATTCATAAATTAGTGGAATTTAGGTAACTCCCAAATAGAAAATTCACAATTACATGGTTCTGGTCAAATGATTATGGATTCACACCCAAACTTATATTGCTCCTCCCATTTATTTACAAAAAAAACACAGGTTTAAACCGAGTGGTTATGTTTTAAATTATTAGATCTTAAATTATTACAGTATAGACTTCTTTTCAATTGATTCCATTTATATGATAAGTGTATGATATGTTGGACTATAACGCATTGTTTAGACTACTATTAGCCAATAATCTATTTAAGCGCAAGTAACTCTTGAACAGAGTTAAGCAATGACCCATTTGTTAATTGAATGATTTTTGCTAAGCTCCAACTCAACTCGACTTATCCCTCCCTAATCCAACGTAATCAAACATATTGAAGTAATTAAGCATAAAATAACTACACAAAAGTGTCCATTTTCTAATGATCAAAGTTTAAAAACAGGTCTTTCACACGATTCAATCGTCCTAAAATTGGATAAAAACAAATCTTAAGTCTAATTTAATCCAAAAATTATCTGTCCAAAGTTTTATTGCTCTTCAATAGTCAATACTGTCCATCAATAAAATAGCTTTATTATGTAAGTCAATAAAAGATCATGAGTGGGGGAAAACCACACCCTGATACCTGAGTGGGCGTGCAATCTAGAGTTATTTTAAAAAAATCACAGACAAAACTAAATGTCAAGATCTAATAGCAAATAATTAAGCACTAAGACAAAATAATGCAAATAAACCATGATTAAGTGAAAAGGGATGCCCCAAGCTTCAGGTTAAACAAGTACTAAACACCAAGAGAGGTACTTCCAAGGTTTCAAAATACTCCTCCTTAAATGTAGCGAGTACCACTTCATTTGTTGTCCTAACTAAGATTAAATAATTCAAAATAATTGTCATTTAAAAAAATTAAAATATGATTAAGTATTCATTTCGTTCTTTACCTTTATTCAAAAACATTAACGTTGTTAAAAGAAAATAGTATTACTTTTACTTTAAAATCAAAAAGTAAATGAGAGTTCTTGATGGCGCAATAACTATTGCTTTGGGTGCTACGTCACTAGTAATTTTCTGTGATAAAAATTCTAACTAGTAACTTTCTTCATATTTTAGGAACTTGTTAATGGATATTTTTAGCCTTTTACTAAAAAACAAAAGGGATAATTGTACATAATGGCAAACTTTTAATGTAAAATAAATACAGTAGCTACCGTTTCATTTATTTCCTTTAAGGAGCAAAGTCTCGGTTAGTTTGCTATTAATGGGCCCTACCGATTTGTATAAGTAAAAAAAAAAGTTGATGTCATTCTCCTCCTTTTATACAATATCTTCTTCTCGCTTATATCTCTTATTTCCTTCAATTTCTCCCAAATTTTCTCCCTAAAATTAGTTTGAAATTCAGATCTCCACCAGCACGTTCTCAATCGCGGTTTCAAAATCCCTTCAAAAATTTCAGGTACCGCCAAAGCTTATCTCAATCGATTACTTTAAATTTTTGTCTATTTTTTTCAGTTTTTTCAAGCTATTTTTCACATCAGTTCATAATCCATACAGAGTTTTCCTTCAAACAATGGATGCCCAATCTCCATCTAAAAGATTCACAAGAGGTATACCCTTGCATGTCGAAAATAGTGTTGAACGCCCATCTTTTTCCTTGGGTTTAACTCAGGATTTTGGGGAGGTTTCAGGTTCAATGTCGAAATCCAACACAATGCAAGAGATCAAATCCAAATTGAAAAATAACCCAATCAGATTGGAGGGAATGAGTGCAAAATCGAAGCAATCCAACATCAAAATTGTGGAGGGAGGTAAGAAAGATCAGTCTGCTGCTGGGTCAAGTAAAAAAAGGAAAGAAAAAACAATTAATTATACAGAAGAGAATGCAAAAAGAAAGGAAGTTGTTGTTTCTGGCTTATTGGAGCATGATGAGGTATTTGTATAATCATTATTTTTGTATATGTTACGATTTTATATTTTTCTTATATTTTCTGTGTTGATTCATGTCTTATAACTGTTTGTTTATATAGTTTTATATAGTCACTATGTTAATATCCAAAGTTAAGTGTATAAAATAGAACTATTTAACTATACATACAAGGTAAACAATTATACATTTGAAATTGGTTGTATAATGTATAATATATATACAGTATAAACATTTATACAGTTTTGTGCATTGTTTTATGTATAAGTTTTTTTCATTTGTATAAGGATCCTATTTG